>JAKOGI010000930.1:72500-177500 GCA_029747015.1 Carnegiea gigantea
CTCATATTGAATTAAAATCGGTTTATTATATTGAAATGCACAAGTTATGTATCCCATTTCATTACTCAATTTCTGTTACACATACTTTTACTTACTCAATTATGCGAGTAAGGATCATTTACTGACTACACATACTTACAATGACATGTATGAAACAGAGTTGAAGCCTAGTTATCATTCCCCATTTTGCATAAGTGTTATCAAGTCAGAATCTATTTATCAAGTCAGATGACATTTATAAAACAGCTAACTTGTATCAAGTCAGATGACATTTTTAAAGACTCAAGGTACGTGCATTGCCTGTATCTTTAGAAATCACAGTGTATTTATCAATGTTATCATGTTTTGATAAGTACATCAATGAATCAGTTACACAGTAATTTATCAGATAATTAGTGACCCCGTCAGTTATCATCTATAGGGCATTCGCCCTTCAGTTACTCGCGCGGCTTCAGGCCAGGTCCCCCGGTCGGCTTGGCAGGTGTACACCTATCCATAGATCGTAACAGTATCAAGGGGTTCACTATCAGATAATAACTAGCAATACAGTTTTACATCATCTCATTCACTGTTTTAACTTAAAATAAATTGCAAATTGGGCCCAACCAGTGTTCAATGATCATTTAACAATTCAGGAATGCATGTACTGAGCTTCGGCTCATAGTTCAAAATGTTTTTCATGTTTTATTTTAGGCAAATGCTCAGAGTATTGCCCTCATGCCAGCAAATCAGCTAAAGAGAATAAGTGAAGTAGGGAAATCCGGATGAATCAGAAGTAATGCCGTATATGCATACTTTAAAGTTGTATTTTGAATTTTTCTGTGAATGAAGATGTAGACTATATAGTGATTTATTTTACTATGGTTTATAAACCCTTCATTGGTTAACACTTGATGTGAGTGTAAATGTTTGAGGTTATGCTTAGCTATATTATTTATAGCACCCACGTTTTAAGCCTTGTCCTTTGGACGGCGGTAATGCCCCTATCATTAGGTTGTCTAGATTATAATTAAGGGATTTATTAAGGAAAATACAAACAGTGAAACATGTTTAATTGGGGGCGTTACACTCCTTTCCCTCACCTCCACATAGCATGGGATCACCAAATAAAATGTTGGACCCACCACACAACACAATTTTTATTTAAGTTAAAAACAAAAGCAAAAGCTAATTTTGAGGCAAAAAGGGGAAAAAAAAATCAAAAAGGTGGATCACAATCCAGACCTCTGCCATGGTCTGCATTATGGTCCAAGCATGATGGAATGTGGGCAGTAGGATGCGTATGCAGAATGATAGTGGGTGTGTTCCATTCCATCACCAGTAAATGCTCTTAATGATGCGTAGCAAAACACTAAGTTCAAAGTTATCTGTCATGCTTTAGTTTCGATTTAAAGGACTCCCTCAATTACTAAAGGCACAGGAGTTTTGAGGAAAGATCCTCATAAGCCTTTGCCAACTTGTGGCTTTTAAAAGGGGAGATCTAACTAAGTTTAGGTGAGTGGTAAGATAATTAGTACCCCTAAATAAGGAGCTTAGATAATTATCCTCCACATCCACTTTCTAATTATTTTCCAATTTCCGTTCAAACTTTTTCTTCAACTTCTGGCTCAACTTTGAATGCGAAAACAAGCTTCAATGTTTCCAAACTATACATGGATTTGACAGCTCCAAGTGTCTATTTTTAGTAAGATATAGTACGCCTTCATATTTTGAGTATCGCTCAAGTTATGAAGTAGAAACCAAGCAAGGGTCTGTGCACCTCCGCAAGTTTATGTGTTTTTATTGTGGGCTTCTTTCCTCAATCAGATGACTGAATCCAACGTTGATCTTTTTATGGATAATTAGTGGACATTCCCAACCATTTTTGCTTCAACGATAACAACAAACTTTTTTCACATTTGGGTTGGTTGAGGATGCCACCGAGAAAGGACATATCGAGAAATATTTTAACCCTTGTAATTTAGCTAGTGGTCCCGCTGTTCTTTGTTTTAGTTGTGTAATTAGCTAGATTTTCATTATTTATTTTTTCTGTGGCATTTCTATTGGTTGATTTAAAGTTTGGGGATGAGGACACCCAACTATACATACGTTTGAACCCTTATAAAGTTTTCAGATTTGAAATTTGAATGATAGGACCCTGTTGCTTAGTCTCTCTCTAAAAATCTCATATTTCTTTATCTCTCATTGAGAATGGTGAATGTGAGTCTTCTCTTTATTTCAACTGCTATTGCTTATACTTTAGAGGGTTGATTGGTGGATTGAGCAGTTTAGGTGATGACTTGGCCTATAACTTAAGCATATCTTTTGTCTCAGTTTGTTGGTGATTTTGCTTCTACAAATAAAAATTGCACGAAAATTTCTTCTTATTTTAGGTTTGATCTTTGCTTGATCTTACAATCTTGGGTCTTATCTGTGGACTTGAGTTTCGGCCTGATTCACTTAAATAATACAAGGCGTGTAATGGGAAACACTCAATGCTGATAGAGCCTTCGAGAATACCTACGACAGCCGATAGTCGGAGGAGGTGGATCATTTCAAGCTCATTTTGGGAATTGAATTCTAGTGTTGCTTAGTCTCCTTTTGATCTACACAAAATATATAAGTTTAGAGTCTCACTCCTCATTTCTAACCATAGAAAAAAGAATGAAGAAATAAATATTTTCCTCAAGAAAACTAATGGTTATGATACCAAAGGCACTACTTTTTTTTTTTAATTTTTTATACAAGGGTAAATGGTAAGAATTGAATGTTAGACGTCTCTTTTTGTAAGAATATGTCCAAATACATCATCAATAAGGATTGATCGAAGAAATTAGGAAAAATAAACATCTAATGAGAAAAAGGCTGCAATAAAATGCCTAAATTTAAACAACCAGTCTGTTACTATGTTTATCTCTCGAAAGATGTGATTGTTGGATATCTATCAAGAAATTTGAATGTTTCCTTTTAGTTCTTTATTCACAATTAGACACTACTTTCATTTGTTGCTCCTTGATGTCCCCCCACTATTTTTTTTTTCACTTTTTGATTGTTAGGATGCTCAATGAGAGATACAAAAATCACTGCCCAAAGATTAATGCAGTCACAGGCTACACAAAAGTTCAATTCATGGAAATAAACAAAACAAGACAACTATCCTAAAAATCCAGAAGCCGCACTCATTATTGCAATCCAAACACCAAGAATCCATAGTCATCACAAATGCATGATGTAATCAACGAATAATCCTATGTTGGTTAACAGCCAAAATGTAAAATTTAAATTTAAACCTACATAGAAGATCTAACACATATTAGTTTAAGTAGTTTGATATTGAATTTCCTTAAGTAAGGTTACAGATTTGATTTTTGTGAATGAAGAAAATTAATAATAGGATAATCGTACTCTATTATGAGTCAACGGTAGCTCCACTCTACTAAGACAGAGGTCAAAAAAATTGTTTGAAGAGCAATAGGTTGCTTAACCCATAAAAAAACAATATAAATACTCAATCTATCATTAAAAGAATACTTTGCAAAGAACACAAACATAAAAAAAAAAAAATAGAACTCAATTACAAAAAGTTTATAATTATTGGTAGAATCTTAAGAACCACCAAAATGATTGCAAAGTTTTGACAATAGGAATAAAATGAAGATTCTCCCTTAGCTAAAAAACTTTTCAACTACTAAGGTTGAAAACGATAACAACATTTGAATCTATATCAAAAAAATCTCAATTGTTGAGTACATAAATGTCAACCTAATTGTCTCATCGATCTGAATCCCAGGCCTCCCTCATTAGGGGGTTTCATAATGAGTGTCCCAAGAGACCAAGTGAAACTTTCTTTTCTCTTCATTGCCTCCCATATGAACATCCGAGTCTTCTTGTCAACATCATCACGAATAGACCTAGGTAGCTCTGATGACTGCGTTGCATAATAATATGCTTGCAATCACAATATGCTTGCAATCACACACTAAGTAAGAGTTGCCCTCTCTTCCATCGATAAGGTCCGAGCTTTCCATCCAGTTAGTCTCTCTTATTCACCCTTTCCAAAACATACTGAAATGTGTGGGCCTTGAGACACGACCATTAATCGTTGGCATGCCTAGATACTTCCCTAAATCTTGTGTGGCAGAGATCCCCAACGTAGCACCAACAACAATTTGATCAATATTAGCTGAGAAAAAAACTTGAGATTTCTCCAAATTGACCTTCTGACTAGAATTCATGCAAAAATGATCCAAACACTCTTGAATTATGCGTGCCTGTTTGATAGATGCTTCAGCAAATAATACAGTAACATATGCTAAAAAGGATAGAAAGTTCGGGTCCATTGCAACAAATCTTAACTGGTTTCCATTTGCCCTGAGTCACAACATCCGCAATGAAGTGGTTGAGTGGTTAAGCCTTTCAATGCATAGAACAAAGAGGTAGGAAGAAAGTGGGTCTCCCTGTTGAATTCCAGGAGCAGTTAAGATGGAATATATTCTCACCCCATTGTAAAGCACACTCATAGGTGGGTATGAGGCGCACAACATAATGACATCCACATGATGAGATGGGAGCTGCATATCAACCAAAGCGTCCCTAATGAAGCTCCATTTTAGACGATCATAGGCTTTTTGAAGGTCGAATTTGATAATCATAGTGCCCTTGCAACCTTTTTTCCTTCTCATACTATGAAGAGTCTTTTGAACAATAACCGCATTATCTGTGACCTGTCTACCAACAAAGTTGAACTGTGCAAGAATCAAACCCGCTAAGAGTGGCTTTAACCAATTCACAATAGCTTTCGAAATTGCTTTATAAGCCACATCACAAAGGCTAATTTGTTGTAATTATGTCACAATCTCAGGGTTCTCCCCCTTCGGAATGAGAACAGGTAAAGTTTCATTGAGCTCTAAGGAAAATTCCGTATGCTTAAGAGTCTTAAGTGCTGATTGCAAAAAACTGTGGGTAGTTATGCTCCACAAATTTCTACAAAACCCAGCCTGAAACCCGTCAAGCCCAGGAGATTTAAAGGGTCTCATATTGAAAAGAGCTTGTTTGACTTCAATCCCCTCAAGTGGCTTAGTAAGTTTTATCACTTCTTCCTGAGAAAGACCAAGGAACTTACCCCTAATGGCAACCTCACAAGCACTGCTAGGTTCTAGCTCAAAATACAAATCCCTAAAGAAGTTTCTGACCATATTCTTCACTTTATTTCCTCACATGCCCAAGTACTTGTTGTGTTTTTTATAGCAACAATTTTATTGGAGCGTCTTCAAATAACTGTGCTTAGAAGGTAATACCTAGTATTCCTATTACCATCACAAATGGCATCCGGTTGAGATTTTTTCCACTAAAAAATTTCAAGATGATTCAAAACATCATCTGATTTAGACCTGAGCTTTAATTCCAGTTTTAACAAAATAAGACTGTGGCCTTCTAGCAAGTTTGCATTGAATTCCCTCAATCCTTTCCCAAAGGGTATTTTCTCTGTAAAATAGATTGCCGAAAACCTCACAGTGCCATTTGTCTTAAGAATCTGCAACTTGACCAAGTAAGGATAAAGTGGGGTGTTGAACTTCCAGGCCTCCTGGATAACCTCCACTCCTTCATGGGTAAGCCAGGATGCTTGGAATCGAAATGGCTTAATGCCTTGCTATGAGTTTGCTTCCTTGAAAAGGGAAATGAGAATTGGATTATGATTAGACTGGTGTCGTAGCAGATGCTTAACATACGCCTCTTAAAAACACAACCGCCAATTTGGTGAGAATAGCTCCCTACCCAACCTTGCTTGTTTTCTCGTTTCCTTAGTTTTGCCTCTAGCCCAAGTAAATAGAGGGCCTGAAAAACTAAGATCAATGAACCCATTATTCTGAATCCCATTTATTGGCAGACCATATCTTTCGGTGCCACATTTAGCTTCCTGTATATTTGCTTGTACCAAATTAGGTAGTATTGCCTTATTCCCTGCCTTATTCCCTGCACTTTCCTTTTTCTAGCCATTGCCATATTTGTGTATAATTGTGCGTATATGTAGCCTTCTCTTCTTAATGAAACAGTAGAAAAAGAGCACAGGAATTAATTTCTCTCTAGCTCAAAACTTCTCATGGTATCAGACCCCATACGCTAAATCTGCAATCATGAGTGGGGAAGACAAAAACAACACAAACAATTTCAATATGAATGATCCCCACTCTCCATACTATCTATGCAGTGCAGATCATCCTGGTAATATTATCTCAACCGTAACTCTCAATGGTGATAATTATGCAAACTGGAGCAGAATTGTGACGAATGCTCTAAAATCCAAGAATAAATTTTGTTTCGTCGATGGATAGTTGGCGAAGCCAGAAAAGAACCCAGAAGTTCATGCCTGGGAAAAAATGTAACTCAATGGTCGTTGCGTGGTTGTATAACGTAATAGACAAAACCTTACATGGGTCAGTTGCATACGCAGAAAAGGCAAGCGAAGTTTGGACAGATTTGAAGGAACGGTACTCACAGGGCAACGAAATTAGAGTACATCAACTTAAAAGAGAAATCAATCTTGCAACCCAGGACAACATGAATGTGACTGAATATTTCACCAAACTTAAGACACTGTGGGATGAGTTAGGAGCCTACCAACAAATCCCACTTTGCAGTTGTTCGAAGGACTCTAGCTTGAGTAAATTTCAAGAGAAGGAGAAGGTACATCAGTTCCTTCTGGGCTTGGATTCGGACCAATTTGGGACAATCAGATCGAATATTCTGACCATGGAGCCCTTGCCCAACTTGAACAAGGTATACTCTATGGTCTTGAGAGAAGAGAGCCAGCAGAAGGTGAGTAAAGTACCTGACAACCGTGCAACCATGGAAGCGGCAGCCTTCAAAGCACTAGCCATCAGTAGATCCAAGCCACAGACACGCCTGAAGTGCGGTTACTGCCAAAAGCTCGGACATACGCAACACCAATGCTATGAACTCATCGGTTATCCTCCCAGTTGGGAGCAGAGGTGGACGAATCGAGCACAGACCGACTGGCAGCCAGGACCGAGCCGTGCGACGAAGATCGGAGGGCACCCGCCCAGAAACGGTGGCCACGGTCAGTCAATTGGAGCGCCGGTACCCTTCGCTGGAAGACAGGGGGAGGCGAAGGTCGGTGGAGAGAATGCAGAGCACCGAGGCATGGGCTTTTCTAGGGTAAACATTGGCATGACTAATGAGGTGGAAAGACTAGCAGGCTTTACTCAATCACAAATTGACTCCTTATATGCTATCTTTAAAGAAAAGGAGAGTCAAGAAAGACTAAGTGGTAAGGACAGAAATTTCACATCCCACGAGTGGATTTTGGACTCTGGTGCATCTTTTCATATGACCTCCAATATTACTGTTGTTAATGATCTTCATGATTTGGCGCAAGTAATATATATATTAATACCCAACGGTATTGTGGTGAAAGTCCAACGAGCAGGGACGGTCAATCTTGGGCACGGTTTAGTTCTGAAAAATGTGCTCTACTCACCAGAATTCAACTGCAATCTTATTTCTGTCCAGCAACTCACTTCTGACAAGAACTGTATTATTACTTATGGCTCTCAGTGTTGTCTTATTCAGGACCTCATCTCGAAGACGCTGATTGGAGTGGGTGAACAGAGGAATGGGGTGTATTATCTCAAGACTGTTGCGGAAGGAAAAGCATTTACAGCAACTAGTAATAAAGATTGGGATCTTTGGCACCAACGTCTGGGTCATCCCTCTTTGGGTAGCTTGTCCCCTTTGTCGACTATTTTTGGTTTCAAGTTAAATAAGAACTCAGATGAATGTTGTGATATTTGCCATCGTGCTAAACAAACACGAAGTCCATTTACTCCTAGTAATACAAAAGCACAACAACCTTTTTTATTGATACACTGTGATTTATGGGGACCATATCATACACGCAGTCTCAGCGGCTATTGTTATTTTCTGTGTATTGTGGATGATTACAGTCGTGGTGTTTGGGTATACTTGTTGAAAGATAAGACAACATCTTATGAAAAATTAATTGGATTTTGCACCATGGTCCAAACCCAGTTTGCCAAATCAGTTCAAAGGGTGCGTAGCGATAACGGCACTGAATTTACTAGCGGTCCCTTACAAGTATTTTTTATCAAACATGGAATTTTGCATGAGACTTCTTGTGTTGATACACCCCAACAAAATGGTCGTGTGGAAAGGAAAAATCAACACATTCTTAATGTGGCTAGGGCCTTACGGTTCTAGGGTTCTCTCCCTTTGAAATTTTGGGGGGAATGTGTTTTGGCAGCTGCGTACCTCATCAACCGAACTCCAACAAAAATACTTAATTTCAAAACACCCTACGAAATGCTATTTGGAGTTCAACCCAACTATAGTCACTTGCGGGTCTTTGGGTGTCTTTGTTATGTGCATAATCATAACAAGTCTCGTGATAAATTTGATTCAAGGGCCATCAAATGTGTATTTTTGGGCTATCCTCTAGGTAAAAAGGGATGGTTGTTATATGATTTGGAGAACAAAAAATTGTTGATCTCTCGGGATGTCCATTTCTATGAGGCTCTCTTTCCATACGCTGTATCAAACTCTCAAGTACCTGATCCAAGACCCCCTCAGTCCCACACGTATTTTTCTCCCATGGATGACATGGATCATGTTGGAGATGGCCCTCCTGTTGCACCTAGATCTGGCCTGGAAACGGAGCTCCAACCGCATCTTGACACACAGGAGCAGTCTGGCACCGCCGTCACCTCAAGTTCGACACAGGAAAACGCTCCTACCCACATGGATCAGCAGGCTCCGACCAGCCCAAGGCAGGAACCTCTTACTGAAGAAAAGGGTGATGCCACTGAACCCACATCTGTATCCACTCGGCCTCACCGAGCAAGAAGACCTCCCACACACCTCAAGGACTATGTTTGTCATGCTCGTGTTTACCCCATCTCTTCACCGCTCCATGACAGTTCTTCGAGTACGTCCCATCCCCTTTCTCATTTCCTTTCCTATGATCGGTTCTCCCCTAAGCATCGTGGTTTTTTGGCTGCTATCACTACTAATGAGGAGCCCAGGACTTTCTCCCATGCTATTTGTGATCCGAAGTGGAGAGATGCCATGGCAATTGAAATCGCTGCTCTTGAGGACAATAAAACATGGGAGTTTGCTGTCTTACCTCTCCACCAAAAGCCCCTTGGATGTAAATGGGTGTATAAGGTCAAGTACCATGCAAACGGATCTATTGAACGATATAAAGCGCGCTTGGTGGTTTTGGGTAATAATCAAGTCGCAGGTGAGGACTTTCATGAAACCTTCGCACCAGTGGCGAGGATGACCACTGTTCGTTGCTTGCTAACTGTTGCCATCTCTCAAGGGTGGGAACTTCACCAAATGGATGTACATAATGCATTTTTGCATGGAGATCTCCATGAAGACATTTATATGAAATCTCCACCGGGTTTTCATCCTCCTCAACCGCATCTGGTGTGCAAATTAAAGAAGTCTCTCTATGGGCTTCGCCAAGCGCCTTGTCAGTGGTATTTCAAGCTCGCCTCGACTTTGCTTCAATATGGGTTTGTTGAATCATCTTTGGACCATTCCCTATTTCTTTATCGAAGGGACGGCATCTTCTTGGCCCTACTTGTCTATGTTGACGATCTAGTCCTTGCTGGTAATAATCCTGCCCATTGTGATAAGTTCAAGACCTACTTGCACGCATGCTTTAAACTCAAAGATTTGGGTCCCCTAAAATATTTTCTAGGCATTGAAGTCGCACGGTCTCAAGAAGGGCTATTTTTATGCCAACGGAAATATACGCTTGACATTGTTAGTGAAACTAGGATGCTTGGTGCTAAACCATGTTCCTGTCCTATGGAACAAAATCTTAAGTTGTCAACTGATTCTGGTGCACCTTTACTTGATGCCTCATCATATCACCATCTTATTGGGCACCTCCTTTACCTCACTATTACCAGACCAGATATTATGTATTCTGTTCATATCCTCAGTCAGTTTCTCCATGATCCTCGTCAAGGCCATTGGGCTGCGGCTTTACGCATTCTCCGCTACTTAAAATCCTTTCCAGGGCAAGGGATTTTGCTACCAGCTCGTAATTCCCTTGATCTCCATGTTTATTGTGACTCAGATTAGGCTAGCTGTCCCATGACTCGGCGCTCTATCACTGGTTATCTTGTTAAATTGGGACAGGCCCCTGTTGCTTGGAAGACTAAGAAACAGGGGACTGTTTCTCGGTCATCTGCTGAAGCTGAATATCGTGCAATGGCTAATGCCACGAGTAAACTTGTTTGGATCCGCCAGCTCCTTATGTATCTGGGTCTTCCTGTATCTTCAGCTCGTTTGTACTGTGACAACCAAGCTGCCTTACATATCGCTAACAACCCAGTTTTTCACGAACGCACCAAGCATGTTGAGGTTGACTGTCATTTTGTTCGTGACCACATTCTGTCTGGCATCCTCACTCCGCAATACACGCCTACTCATCACCAGCTTGCTGACATCTTCACCAAAGCTCTTAGTCAGTCTCAGTTCCACTATCTACTCGGCAAGTTGGGCGTTTCGCATCTGCACGCGCCAACTTGAGGGGGAGTATTGGCAGACCATATCTTTCGGTGCCACATTTAGCTTCCTGTATATTTGCTTGTACCAAATTAGGTAGTATTGCCTTATTCCCTGCCTTATTCCCTGCACTTTCCTTTTTCTAGCCATTGCCATATTTATGTACAATTGTGTGTATATGTAGCCTTCTCTTCTTAATGAAATAGCAGAAAAGAGAGCATAGGAATTAATTTCTCTCTAGCTCAAAACTTTTCACCATTGTTGAAACAAGAGCTCCTTCTCTGGAGTTGAATACTGCACCATTGCCTCTTCCCTCTGGAAATTGTTTCATTAGAATCTCCCTCAAGAAGCCTAGGTTTGTCCAAGGAAGCATTAAATTCAAAAATTTTCTCCCAAAGTTGGTAACGGACATTAGGACTCCCATAAATGACCAAGAAAATCTAAGGGGAATCTCCCAACTTTTGTACTTCAACTGTAATAGCCTGATCGTCACAGTCAATGACTGTAATGTCAATGCCTTGGTCTCTCCAAAAAATCAAATCCCTCCTCTAAAACCTTATGCTTCAACTCTAACCTGCCTCTAAAGCCAATGGTTCCGTACACATCATCTATTCATTGCTCACTTATCTTGGTCTCGAACAAAGTAAGAATTTTCGGATCATGAAGATTAACCAACTCTTAAGGCCTACAAAAACTCAGGACTCCTTGGCCCCTATACATTCCAGGTGATAATATTGGCTGTCATCATTTTTTTTAAAAAAAAAAACACTATGAAAGAAGAAGTGACAGCAAGCATCAATCCTATTAGGCTAGCATCTCTGTATCTTAAACAAGGTTATGACCATTAACCAAGGTCATCACCTAGTCCATTTGCCACCTGTAGATCGCTGGTCTTCTTCGGCATAGCTTCGACATTATCATGTTGACACCTCTAATGCTCTCTAAGTGCCACATCTATGATAATATCAAGGGGGTCCCCCAAGTGAGGGGGGAAGTAATTACCTGTACGACAACACAAGGGGGAGTTTCAATAACACAAGACGTCTCTGTGTTATTAGACCCAAGTGGAGCAGCGTAAGATTGTGTATCCCATTGCCCAGAGGAATCGAGCCTTTCAACCTGATCACTATCATCATTAATAGGCACCTGATTCTCCTTATTAAGATTGTCATTCCTGGGTAAAGCTTGGAAGGATGAAAAAACTGGAGCATTTAGAGGGTTAACCACACTAGTAATAGGAGCTAGAGGGGACCTCGGAATAAACCTTGTTTTCTTCTTCAATAGAATATTTTTGCGTTTCCTTGACTTGGTCAGCACTTTGGATTTGCACGCATTGTTTTGGCTTTGTGACTCAATCGATGACATGACTAAAGTGTTGTTACCATTTTGCCCTCCATTATCCTCAACCATGTTGGCTAAAACCTCAACCGAGAGCCCCTATCAGCACTTAGGACTAGTTGCTCTCTAGAATTCACCTAAGGGTTATCCCCATCCCATCTACCTCCTTCATTAGCAGAATGAGAAATCTGATGAATTAGCCCTGAAGACCTCCCTTTGTCCGATGGTTGATCCCCATCTCGAGCATTGTTTCCCTCAGTATGCATGTTTTTCCTTCTTGGAGGCTTTTCAACTAGCATCCAAGAACCAAAATCTTCGTTACATTCTGGTCTTGGTTCTGGCCTAGCAACGTCAGATTAATTTGTTTGTGAGCCTCCAATTGGGAATTGTAATCACTACACTTATGAAGAGGACAACAATCCTCTTTATGCCCTACCTTGCCACAATGGAAGCACACAAAATGTAGTCCCTTATATTGTATGCTCCAGACTCTTCCATTCATTCTAAATTTTGAGAGAATAGGTTTTGATAGATCAATTTGCAACACTTAGCCTTGTGAATTGACCATGCTCGACATTAGCTGTTGCTTTATCCACACCCATCACCTTTCCTGCCTTCTTCCCTATTTTATCCTAAACTCCTCATTGAAGTATTTGACGCTAATTCTGGGAATTCGAATCCAAGCAGTCATGATGTGAATGGGCTCTTCATCAGGGATGAAGTTAGGAACCCACTTCCTCTTGGTCAAATAACTATCTCCAATAAGCCAGCACCCTTGTGTCATAACATAGTCATAATCGTCATCACAAGCAAACTTGAAAATGAGATAATCAAAACCACTATCCATCAAGTTGAAGTCTCCTTTAGGAGCCCACTTTGCCTTTAAACCCTTCCATGATTGCATAAACCCTAAATGTTTGTCAAAGAGCTTCACAAACAGGGTTTTTCTGCATGGCTTTCGTAAGTGCGATTTCTCTTCCTTGTTAAGGCGAATTATGGGGCACAATGTGTATTCATGATCGGTTTCTTCATCTCTCATCATTTGTATCTGTATTAATATTAGCTTGTTTCCATCCACTATTCGGAAAAATACTATGATTTTGAGATATGTGAACCACTGTATCCCTAAAAGAAGCTCCTACACCACTCCACGCACTAGGGCTAGGAATCAGGCTAGTAGTGTTGGCCAAATCCAGAAAGGACTTTTTGGCTAGAATAACTCGGGAAATTATGCGGTTTGACTGAATTCCAATTACAGAAGGCCAAGTCTGAGATTGGTTTTGTTTGAATAAAAGCATCCAATGTTAGAGATATTGTCTAATTTAGATGCAGAAACAACTTAAGATGTTAAAGCTTATACATTTGGAAGAATGAAGAATGAAAAATTGGAAAAAAGAAACAAGAATAAGAGGATTGAGAGCAAGAAGGGGAAGAAACGGAAAAGCAAATAGAAAGACTGAGAAAGAGTGAGAAGCTTGACTGCTACTAATGTTGGATTCAAGAAGATGCAACTAATGAATTTGGTTTTAGGGGGCTCAGTATGGGAAGGAGACGGATTGACTTCAATGGTGGGCTTAGCAAAGTCGTTTCTCTTGTGATAGAGGATGTGGTAGATAACGGTAGGAAGAGTGTGGCTATAAAAATGTAGGGGAGAGAAAGTGAGGCTAAGAAAAGATTTCTTACTCTTGTACACTTGAGGGAAAGGGGAAGTTTAAGGGCATTTTTGTCAAAGCAATAACTAAATCACACCAAGTCATCTTAAATGACTTATAACAGAAAGCAGCATACTAGGGCGCTCTAGGATACAAGTTGGATTTCAAAATTTTCTTGTCCTCCAGGAACAGGATGTTATGAAATGGAATTTCCTAAAGTTTACATCTTTCTCTTTTTTTTAATAAGGAAAAGGCAATATTTTTTTTTTTGCTTTTTGATTGTTAGGATACTCAATGAGAGATACAAAAATCACTACACAAAAATTAATGCAGTCACAGGCTACACAAAAGTTCAATTCATGGAAATAAGTGAAACAAGACAACAATCCTAAAAATCCAGAAGCCACACTCATTATTGCAATCCAAACACCAAGAATCCATAGTCATCATAAATGCATGATGTAATCAACGAATAATCCTATGTCGGATAACAACCAAAACATAAAATTTAAATTTAAACCTACATAGAAGATCTAACACAAATTTGTTTAAGTAGTTTGATATTGAATGTCCTTAAGTAAGGTTACAGATTTGATTTTTGTGAATGAAGAACATTAATAATATGAGAATTGTACTCCATTATGAGTCAACAGTAGCTCCACTCTGCTAAGATGGAGGTAAAAAAAAAATTGTTTGAAGAGTAATAGGTTGCTTAACCCATAAAAAGACAAAGAGGTAGGAAGAAAGTGGGTCTCCCTGTTGAATTCCAGAAGCAGTTAAGATGGAATATGTTCTCACCCCATTCCAAAGCACACTCATAGGTGGGTATGAGACGCACAACATAATGTCATCTACATGATGAGATGGGAGCCGCATATCAACCAAAGCATCCCTAATGAAGCTTCATTTTAGACGATCATAGGCTTTTTCAAGGTCCAATTTGATAATCATAGTGCCCTTGCAACCTTTTTTCCTTCTCATACTATGAAGAGTCTCTTGAACAATAACCACATTATCCGTGATTTATGTACCAACAAAGCTGAACTGTGTGGGAATCAAACCCGCTAAGAGTGGCTTTAACCGATTCACAATAGCTTTCGAAATTGCTTTATAAGCCACATTACAAAGGCTAATTAGTTGTAATTGTGTCACAATCTCAGGGTTCTCCCCCTTTGAAATTAGAACAGGTAAAGTTTCATTGAGCTCTGAGGGAAATTCCTTATGATTAAGAGTCTTAAGAGCTGATTGCAAAAAACTGTGGGTAGTTATGCTCCACAAATTTCTATAAAACCTAGCGTGAAACCCGTCGGGCCCAGGAACTTTAAAAGGTCTCATATTGAAAAGAACTTGTTTGACTTCAATCCCCTCGAGTGGCTTAGTAAGTTTTGTCACTTCTTCCTGAGAAAGACCAGAGAACTTACCCCTAATGGCAACCTCACAAGTACTGCTAGGTTCTGGCTCAAAATGTAAATCCATAAAGAAGTTTTTGACCATATTCTTCACTTTATTTCCTCACATGCCCAAGTACTTGTTGTGTTTTTTATAGCAACAATTTTATTGGAGCGTCTTCGAATAATTATGCTTGGAAGGTAATACCTAGTATTCCTATCACCATCACGAATGGCATCCGGTTGAGATTTTTTCCACTAAAAAATTTCAAGATGATTCAAAACATCATCTGATTTAGACCTGAGCTTTAATTCCAGTTTTAACAAAATAAGACTGTGGCCTTCTAGCAAGTTTGCATTGAATTCCCTCAATCCTTTCCCAAAGGGTCTTTATCCTGTAAAATAGATTACCCAAAAGCTTACGGTTCCATTTGTTTAAAGAATCTGCAACTTGACCAAGTAAGGATAAAGTGAGATGTTGAACTTCCAGGCCTCCTAGATAACCTCCACTCCTTCATGGGTAAGCCAGGATGCTTGGAATCGAAATGGCTTAAAGCCTTGCTGTGAGTTTGCTTCCTTGAAAAGGGAAATGAGAATTGGACTATGATTAGACTGGTGTCGTAGCAGATGCTTAACATATGCCTCTTAAAAACACAACCGCCAATTTGGTGAGAATAGCTCCCGATCCAACCTTGTTTGTTTTCTCGTTTCCTTAGTTTTTCCTCTAGCCCAAGTAAACGAAGGGCCTGAAAAACCAAGATTAATGAACCCATTATTCTGAATCCAATTGTTGAAACAAGAGCTCCTTCTCTGGAGTTGAATACCGCATCATTGCCTCTCCCCTATGGAAATTGTATCATTAGAATCTCCCTCAAGAAGCCTAGGTTTGTCCAAGGAATCATTAAATTCAAAAATTTTCTCCCAGAGTTGGTAATGGACATTAGGACTCTCACAAATGACCGAGAAAATCCAAGGGGAATCCCCCAACTTTTGTACTTCAACTGTAATAGCCTGATCGTCACAGTAAATGACTCTAATGTCAATGCCTTAGTCTCTCCAAAAAAATCAAATCCCTCCTCTAAAACCTTGTACTTCAATTCTACCCTCCCTCTAAAGCTAATGGTTCTGCACACATCATCTGCTTATTGCCCACTTATCTTGGTCTCGAACAAAGTAAGAATTTTCGGATCATGAAGATTAGTCAACTCTCTTAAGGCCTGCAAAAACTCAGGACTCATTACCCCCTGTACATTCGAGGTGATGATATTGGCTGTCATCATTATTAAAAAAAAAAAAAAACTATGAAAGAAGAAGTGGCAGCAGGCATCAACCCTATTAGGCTAGCATATCTGTATCCTGAACAAGGTTATGACCATTAACCAAGGTCATCACCTAATCCATTTGCCACCTGTAGATCTCCGGTCTTCTTCGGCATAGCTTCGACATCATCATGTTAACACCTCTGATACTCTCTAAGTGCCACATCTATGATAATATCAAGGGGGTCCCCCAAGTGAGGGGGGAGTAATTACCTGTACGACAACACAATGGGGAGTTTCAATAACACGAGACATCCCTGTGTTATTAGACCCAAGTGGAGCAGGGTAAGATTGTGTATTGCATTGCCCAAAGAAATCAAGCCTTTCAACCTGATTACTATCATCATTAATAGGCACCTAATTCTCCTTATTAAGATTATCATTCCTAGGTAAAGCTTGGAAGGATGAAAAAACTGGAGCATTTAGTGGGTTAACCACACCATTGATAGGAGCTAGAGGGGTCCTCGGAATAAACCTTGTTTTCTTCTTTAATAGAATATTTTTGCATTTCCTTGACTTGGTCGGCACTTTGGATTTGCACGCATTGTTTAGGCTTTATGACTCAATCGTTGACATGACTAAAGTGTTGTCACCATTTTGCACTTCATTATCCTCAACCATATTGGCTAAAACCTCAATCAAGAGCCCCTATCAGCACTTGGGACTAGTTGCTCTCTAGAATTCACCTAACAGTTATCCCTATCCCATCTACCTCCTTCATTAGTAGAATGAGAAACCCGACGAATTGGCCCTGAAGACCTCCCTTTGTCTGATGGTTGATCCCCATCTAGAGCATTGTTTCCCTCAGTATGCATGTTTTTCCTTTTTGGAGGCTTTTTAACTAGCATCCAAGAACCAAAATCTTCGTTACATTCTGGTCTTGGTTCTGGCCTAGCAACGTCAGATCAATTTGTTTGTGAGCCTCCAATTGGGAATTGTAATCACTAAATTTATGAAGAGGACGACAATCCTCTTTATGCCCTACCTTGCCACAATGGAAGCACACAAAATGTAGTCCCTCATATTGTATGCTCCAGACTCTTCCATTCATTCTAAATTTTGAGAGAATAGGTTTTGATAGATCAATTTACACCACTTAGCCTTGTGAATTGACCATGCTCGACATTGGCTGTTGCTTTATCCACACCCATCACCTTCCCTGCCTTCTTCCCTATCTTATCCTAAACTCCTCATTGAAGTATTTGACGCTAATTTTGGGAATTCAAATCCAAGCCGTCATGATGTGAATGGGCTCTTCATCAGGGATGAAGTTAGGAACCCACTTCCTCTTGGTTAAATAACTATCTCCAATGAGCCAGCGCCCTTGTGTCATAACATAGTCATAATCGTCATCACAAGCAAACTTGAAAATGAGATAATCAAAACCAATATCCATCAAGTTGAAGTCTCCTTTAGGAGCCCACTTTGCCTTTAAACCCTTCCATGATTGCATAAACCCTAAACGTTTATTAAAGAGCTTCACAAACAGGGTTTTCCTCCGTGGCTTTCATAAGCGCGGCTTCTCTTCCTTGTTAAGGTGAATTGTAGGGCACAATGTGTATTCATGATCAGTTCCTTCACTGTCATCATTTGTATCTGTATTAATATTAGCTTGTTTCCACCCACTATTCGAAAAAATACTATGATTTTGAGATATGTCAACCACTTTATCCCTAAAAGAAACTCCTACACCACTCCAAGCACTAGGGCTAGGTTCCGTTCAGCATCTCCTTCAACAGCCTACTCTATCACAAAATCGCTCCCAATATCACAATATGGGGAGCCAACCCCCTCTTAAAGTTCTTCTTCGAATGGGTAATCATATCCCGTTCCTATGTGGTCGCTTTCTACCGTGCTTCCCCTAAGAGGAGTCATCCCGATCACGATATGTAAATATTTCGAGATTGAGAGCCAATCGTGTACAGTTACATAAATTGATGACAAAGGCCCTGTTCTTTTCGTGGTTTAATGAACTCAACTTACTCCTTCCCACACCCACCCACTCATTCCCCCCTTCCCATTCTTTCCCACACTTAAATAAAAATACCACTCCTTCTCACTCTCACCCATTCCTTTCCCTCATTTCCCATACTCCTTCATTCAACTTGCCAACTTCATTCAACTCCTTTCAACTCTTATCCTCTCTCACCCACTCATTCCTCCCTTTTCTCACACTTAAAAAAAATATCACTCTTACCAACTCTCACCTACTCTTTTTTTTCTTTTTCACACTCACTTATCTCACACCCATCATTATCCACTGAAAAGAACAGGGCCTAAGCTATAATGAGTAGCATATCTTGACTCATTCAGAAATCGTTACAAACTTGGAATAACTGAATAAGGTTGCATTTTTTAAAAGAGTCATCTGCCCAAAACGAGGCCCCAAAACAAAAACTCCGAAACCCAAAACAAAGACTCAACATACGAGATGGCGGAATCCGCCGCCGCCGGGACCGGCATGGAAGCTCGTATGTCGGCGGTCGAGGAGATCCTGAACTACAAGTTCACCAACCGAAAGCTTCTGGAAGAAGCGCTGACTCACCCTTCCTACAACAAGTCGCCGTCGTACGAGCGTCTCGAGTTCGTCGGAGACGCCGTCTTAGGGTTGGCCTTTGCTTATTTCTTCTACTTAGAGTATCCGACGGTGGATCAAGGCATTCTCTCACTCCTCAGGGCAGCGAATATCAGTAATGAGAAGCTTGCGCGCGTTGCTGCTCGCCGTGGACTTTATCGCTATGTTAGGCATATTACAGCTGCCCTTGATTTGAAGGTACAAGCAAAACCCTAAGAATTGTGTGTAAATGAATGATTTTGTTGTGCTCGAAGTTGTGTTCTTTATTTGAATTTGAATGTTAATTCATGCTGTTTAGAAGTGGTGTTGTGATTTTGTTTCTTAACAAAGCCTCCTTGAACTCCGATTTGAAGATTTAGATGCAGAAACAAGTTGAGATGTTAAAGCTTACACACACACACACACACACACGCGCGCGCGCGCGCGCGAATGGAAAATATAGGAAATTTCATTTGGTGCTCTAGTGTTTTAGCCAATTGAATTTACTAAATCCGAAAATTTTGGAATCAAACTAATACCCTTTTACTTTAAAGAACGTCGAGATAGTGCCTCTAGCATTGGTACCACTTGAATTCAATAAAAATGACAGAAATGCTTTTGGGTTTGATACTAGTCTAATGTTTGGTTGGATGTGGACATTCTTTGTGATTCGATTATCTTATTTGGTTATAAAAGAGTGTTGGAAATCACAACTATATTGGAATCATGATTTCCACAAACTATTTAATCAATGATTATATTACAAGGTTGCTTACATTACATTACATTCAACCAAATATCACATAAGTGTGTATCTCCTTTGTCAGTACTCTCTCTGTCTTGCTTCTCTTATCTTATGCGCTCTTTCTACCCCCTTCTCTCGTGTGTCCACCCCCTGTTGAGAAAAATGCCCTGCAACTTTCCATAAGAAGGAGAATGGGGGAAATTTGCTACTGGCGGCTGGCAGGAATCAGGCCAGTAGTGTTGGCCAAATTCCGAAAGGACTTTTTGGCTAGAACAACTCGGGAAATTATGGAGCTTGACTGAATTCCAATTACAGAAGGCCAAGTCTGAGATTGGCTTTGTTTGAATAAAAGCATCCAATGTTAGAGATATTGTCTAATTTAGATGCAGAAACAATAGATGTTAAAGCTTATACATTTGGAAGAATGAAGAATAAGAAATTGGAAAAAAGAAACAAGAATAAGAAGATTAAGAGCAAGAAGGGGAAGAAACGGAAAAGCAAGTAGAAAGACTGAGAAAGAGTGAGAAGCTTGACTGCTACTAATGTTAGGTTCAAGAAGATGCAACTAATGAATTTGGTTTTAGGGGGCTCAGTATGGGAAGGAGACAGATTGACTTCAATGGTGGGCTTAGCGAAGTCGTTTCTCTTGTGATAGAGGATGCGGTAGATGACGGTAGGAAGAGTGTGGCTATAAAAATGTAGGGGAGAGAAAGTGAGGCTAAGGAAAGGTTTCTTACTCTCGTACACTTGAGGGAAAGGGGAAATTTGAGGGCATTTTTGTCAAAGCAATAACCAAATCACGCCAAGTCATCTTAAATGACTTATAACAGAAAGCAGCATACTAGGGCACTCTAGGATACAAGTTGGATTTCAAAATTTTCTTGTCCTCCAGGAACAGGATGTTGTGAAATGGAATTTCCTAAAGTTTACATCTTTCTCAAGGAAAAGGCAATATGCTCATATAAAATTTATATCTTTGTAGAGTATCCTTCAATTTCCATCTCCTTTCTGATTATTGATATCCATGGGCCTCGACATACCTAAAAACGATCCACCCTATAAATTTTCATTGCATATGCCTTCGTCTGTAAACCCAAAATAGTGTCTAGTGGGACTTGAGTTGTAGGAATGTACAGCGCAGTTGCTTGAATCCTGTTATTGGGGTTGGATGGAAGATCAGACCCTAAACCCCACTCTGTGGTGGGGGGCAGATAACCTGCAAGAGAGAGCGATGGGTTGGACAAAGGGGATAAAGATGGTAATGAAGAAGGAAGAGCGACATGGAGCGTTTTGTCCCCAGCCTAAAGTGTTTATGGTCATAATTAGCTGAGACTACTTGGCCCACTTGACTAGAACGCCTAACTAATATGCCCTTGTACCTCCTGCCAGAGCTTAGTTTGAAAAGCATGCCTATGGCTCATCGCGATGTACAGCTCAGACATCATTGAATTTATTGCATCTTCATTTCTTGACGTTATCTAAAGTGTGTGCCTTAAGCAACAAGTACACTTGAGGCCTGTGCCTCCTTCAGCTCACGAATATCTTTGGTGAAGTTTCTTCGATTACATGAAGATTCAAATCAATTTAAACCCTTGCTTCAAAAGTGCATATATCTGGCTTGTAGATGAGCTTTGAACCCAGTCAAGAATATGATTTCATCAACGTACTCGTTTATGTGTTTTCATTTTTAATTTTCAATTTGCCTAGTTTAAGATTCTAACAACCTTCAATTTTCATCAATGTTCTTTGGACTCATCAAAAACGTCTGAAGACATTCTATTTGTCGCTTTAAACAATCTCAATGAGTTGCACCTTCATTGGTAATATCTTGTAGATCTTGAAGTGTGATTCCAAAGCGACCATAAACGTGCGTAGGTATTATAATCATATTTTAACCCATTCTAAACGGTGGAGAACTTCTAAATTACCCCATAACAAAGATTTCCCAAGAGCATGCGGTCGCTATTTGAAGCTTCTTGGACAATTTTCAGGAAATCCTCCAATTTTGTATAAATAGGCTTAATCTATAGGATCTCGAGAGGGTCTTAACTCTGTAGAACTGATTCTCATCTGATTTTTTAATATCCATCTCGATAGATCACTTGCTCGAATGGGTATTTTGCTAGATAGCCCCCGCCCCGGCGCGTTTTATGGGAAGCAGGAGATTGATTGTTGATCTAAAGTATTGAAATTAAATCCACCTTTCAGATAACTAATATAATGCTTACTGATTCTCTGCCCTGGAATTGTGACAGTAATTTGGTCATAATAATTTTCAATTTATGTGCGGCTTTCTTGCTACTTGCTACTAGGCCGCAATTTGTTCTTTTAGTGATATCGAAGTAGAAGTTCTCCCAATACATTCAATTATGTTATTTACTGAAAGCTCATTCGCAGAAGGAGAAACCTGTGTTACCCATTAAAAGGAATAAATTATCTCAAAAATGGAGAGTGTAACTGAATGTCCTGAACAAAATATTCCCTGCAGTTAGAATACTTCTTCACAAATGCCTTTTTCGCTATATTATGTGGACTATGGAGTATTATTTTTAGTACTGGTGTGGCAGTTATTTGATTTTTCATAATGAGTTGAATGTCATAATATTTTCTTTTCTTCATGTGGAGTATGTTAGGTTCAAGAGTTTGCACTTGCTGTTCAAGAGGAAGATGAAACGGAAGTATATGGGGGTGCAGTAAAAGCCCTAGGAGTCCTTGCTGATATTGTTGAATCTGTTGTAGCAGCTGTTTATGTGGATTGTGAGTTTGATTTGAAATATCTTTGGCAGGCGAGTTCTCATAATTATTTCTATTCCTTTTCCCCTTCGTTTCTTTCTCTCTCTAACGGAACATAGAAAATTTTAGTATTCTCCATGTTTGATTTCCAGTTTTTTGTTGATAGGTAATTAGGGGGCTTTTGGAGCCAATTATCACCCTTGAGTCCTTGCAACTACAGCCTGTTACAATGCTCTTTGTGCTATACCAGAAGCAAGGGAAACAAGTTGATGTTAAGCACCGGAGGGAAATTGATACGAGCATTTGTAGCATTTATGTGGACGGACAGCTCATTGCAACCGGAACGTCTGATCAGAAGGATATTGCTCAGCTTAATGCTGCGAAGGAGGCACTAGCAAAGCTTGACAAATCTGTGTTGAGCAATATAGGTGTTGTTTGTCGAGTGAATGAGATGAATGAGATTGAAGCTGCAAAGCAGAAGTTACATGAGCTATGTGACAAAAAGAAGTGGCCTAAACCAAGCTATAGGTATCCTTCTTTCATTATGGTCACTAGCACAATATCAAATAAAGTATTCAATTGCTTGTTTGCTTGAAGCATAATTAATTACATGAGCTATGTGACAAGAAGAAGTGGCCAAATTGCGTTGTTTGTAAGCTTCTTGGAAGATCCTCTGCTGCATGTAAGTATATTTCTTATTCAATTCTTGCGCCTAGCCTGGCTTACTGAGATCCATAGTAATTACTAAGCTCTTAACCCGTGTTGACAAGCTTCAGCATCTTATGAGACTCAATGTCAATGGGCATGCTGAACATGAGTACTTTTGATCCTTGCATTCACCTTATAGCAAATTGGCTAAAATTATGTGAAACTTTGAAGTTACATTAATCTTTGGTGCTAGATGTTGGGGCATATTACTCCCATCTGTGCTGCTTTTCTTTATGAGGTAGTGCTGGAAGGAGAAGAAATCATAGGGTGAGCTGGTGAGGAATCACCTACCTGTGATCTGACAATTGAATTGGTTTCTTTTCCCTTTTTCTTTTTCTTTTTCTTGGTTGGGGGGATTGTGGAGGGGAAATGCTTGTCAACGTCCTATTAGATTCAAGCTTCATTAGTTTGCGCAATTGCAGCATTATTCATTCAAAACTCTGTTCTTGTCTGTTATGAAATTGCAGGACCGAGAAAGAGGAGGGGCCAGCTCATGGTAGAAGATATGTTTGCTCTGTCGAGATCGAGACAGAAGGTGTAAAACTGTACATGGCTGGAGATGAAAAGTCAAGAGTCAAGGAAGCTGAGAACTCTGCTGCCTCCTTGATGATTCACCGTCTTGTGCGGTCTATCTCAGAGGGGACTTCCATCTGTCGTGCTGGGTTTTTACAACTTTATGGCCCTTTAATCTGCTTCATTTAAGTGGAGGAAATGGGGAAGGTTCTCGTTTCTCATTGCTCTGTCTCTAATGGAAGATGCCATGAGCAATTTTAAAGTTTGTACAAACGAGTCACCGTGGTGAGGAACAAGAACCACCCCATTTCCTTGTCTTAATTGAGGTGGGGTAATGGGCCTTGCTATGACTAGTGTACCTGTGTCTAGCTTTGTCTCGAACCGGAGATTTGGATGGTGGATTTGGATTTGGATTTGGATTTGGATTTGGATCTGGATTTGAATTTGCTTTCGTTGCATTTCTTTCGTTGCATTTGAGACAATTTATGTACTTTGAGGATTCAGCATGGCTAAACGCCCAAACTTATGTCAAAAGTGTGTTAGAACTTGGTCTGCGAAGTTACTCAAGAATAAATTTTAGTTATTATATAGCTTATCGTCATAGGGCCTGTTTTGCTGGTAAATATTGATTGGTATATGGGTGAAGTTGATAATGATTGGTGGAAGGTATTTTTTTGAAATGATTGGTAGGAATTAGTTGAGGTTGGGAAAGATTGAAAGAAGTTGGTAGAAGGTAGAGTATGTCGGTAAAAAATCTAAATGAGTGAGAATTTTTGGAAAGCTTTTTATTTTTTTTAAGGAGATTGGTAAATGTTGATAGAAGTTGATGGAAATTGATAAAAACTGGTTAAAGCATGAAAGAAATGAATTTTTTTTTAAGAATTAGTAGGAATGATAAATGCGAATTCGCCAACGAAGAGAATAGACTCTAATATGGTTTTAAAAGTACTCAAGGATAAATTTCAGTCATTATAGAGTACTGTGAGATGGTGAACTTAATTATCGCAACCTCAAGGTATGTGTAAGCTATACATGTATATGTTTTCTTCCCATAATCATCAATTCATCATGTACATACTGATAATAATTGTAATAAAGGTAGCAACTTAAATTAATTTAAATCATATATACTATTAAAAGGTGCACTCTTTTGGTCTGCGAAGTTACTCGACTTTAAATTTGAGTCATTATATAGCTTGAATGATGGTCATCTTAATATGATATTTTCAAAGTTGCTCAAAAATAAATTTCAGTCATTATATGGTACGAGCGACCGTCTTTTTAATAATCAAAACGTCAAGGAGGGATAAATGTGTATGTGTAATGGATACATATATATGTTTTCTTCCCATAATCATGCTAAACACACTGATAATTATTGTATTGATTGTAGGGGTGAAAGTCATTCTAAACACACTGATAATAATGGCTACGTAGCATTCAGGGTGTGTTTAGTAGGGGTGAAAATCATTTTCCAGAAAAATAATTTTTCTATTTTCTAGTGTTTGGTAAAACAAGGATAGAAAATTTGTTTTCAAGAGAAAATCATTTTCCCTAACATGAAGGAAAATATTTTTACTTTGAACCTAGTGTAAGTTGATTTTATGTTTTCTAGGCCCTCACATGGTCTCATACTCTTTATCTCTTTCGTGTCTATTTCCTCGACATATGGTTTGAAGATTAAGGAAAATCATTTTTAGCTTTTTTGTTCATTTTTTTACTAATCAAACTCATTCTCTAGAAAGTTCATTTTTTCCTTTACCAAACAACCAAATATATAAGCTGAAAAATCATTTCACATAAAAAATCATTTTACATGAAAAATTATTTTTTAGAAAAATGATTTTCAATCCTACTAAACACACCATAAAAGGAAAAATTTAGAAAACTATGATGATTTTTTTTTTGTAAGAAAGGTCAGCATACATTCTAATTAGCCCTTCTCTCAAGGGTTCTCCCTATATTATCCTCATAGAGGATACGAAGAAGGTTCCTATGTGGAACCTCATTCCACACCTTTGTGGATTGAAGTGATAAACTATATTTTGCTAGCCAGTCGGCTGCACCATTTCCTTGCTTAAAAATATGTGTGATAATAATTTTGTTACAATGCTGGATGTAAGTGTGAATATCCTGAATCAGAACTTGGATTTCCCATGGTACTTGGATGTGTCCCTGAACCGCTTGGATAAGGATTTTGTTGTTCCCCTCGATATGAATGTCTGTAAAGCCTGGTCGTAGTGCTGCTCTGATACCATTTCTCATTGCTGTTGCTTCTGCTACTAAAACTGATGCCCCTACTAGACAAAATGATGCCGCTTGAATAAATCTTCCTTCCCAATTACGGAGTATGAACCCTCCTGCTGCTCCTTGTAACATTTTGAATCCATCAAAATTTATTTTAATGGATCCTCATTGAGGTTTTCTCCATGCTACCCAATGAGTCTTCTTGCGGCTGCCACCTAACTAGTTTGGAATTGGTGTATGGAGTGGATTTGTGAGTATGTATCTAATACGCCATTCGGCGTTAGCCTTTTTGGCTCGTATTAGTGTACTCTCTGGAATAGGTGTTTCACTCCGAAACACCATGTTGTTCTTGTTTTCCATATGCTCCAAATGAGCGAAACTACTCTATCTATTTGAATTGCCGGGGTCGTAGTCCTAGCACTTGACAATCTTTGTAGAATGCTATTTTGTGCACCAGAGACAAAGTTATGGTCAATCCAGTTATGGGAGACTGCTAATCTCCAACACTTCTGTGAAATTTGACAATGAAAAAAGAGGTAATCTACATCTTCCCTCTCAGTTTGGCAAAAAGGGCATCGAGGGTCAAGATTCATGCCTCGTTTACACAAGGTGTCCTTGGTAGGAAGCGATATATGGCAAAGTTGCCATAGAAATATTTTTAATTTTGGCATTACGTCAAGTTTCCAAATCCAACTATATTCCTATATTGTAAGATTATCAGGGTAAACACCATAAGCGGTCCAAGTCGCTAACTTAGTTGAGAATTCCCCATTATCGGATAATCCCTAACATACTGAGTCCGAAATTGGATTGTATGGGATAGGGACTGCAAGAATTAGCTGAAGACACTCTTGATCTAATATTGGCTGGAGTGTGTCTATATTTCATTCTTTATTGTCTTTGATGAAGTCCGATACCTTAAGGGAGGTGTTAATAAGACAGTGATCTGTAATATTGAGTAAATTGGCTAAACTATCATTAGCACACTAGTTATCGAGCCAGAAATTGATGCTTAGTCCATTCCCAACTTTCCAGCGAATTTCTTTCCGGAATTGCTGTCGATTTTTGAGTATACATTTCCAAACTCATGAATCCGTTTTCTTTGGTTTAGTTGAGAAGAAGTTCTCATCAAGAGAATACTTCTCTTGCATTTGTTCTACCCAGAGACTTTCCCCATGAAACAATTTCCATGTTAATTTACTAATAAACGCACCATTAACTGCTTTCATTTTCCTGAGTCCAAGCCTTCCTGCCTTCTTTGGTCAACAAATCTTGTCCCAGGATACCATAGGCAGGCCTTTATTGTCATTGTTTTTTTTCCCAAAAAAATCTCTACTAATCTTATCAATTAGATGATTAGTTTCTTTGGGCAGTTAGAAACACTGCATCGTGTGGGCTGGCATGGATTCAATATTGGCTTGGATTAACACTGCTCTTCCTGCTTTGGAAACATATTTTGTTTTCCAATTCTGTAGTTTTCCAGCTGTTCTGTTTACTAGTTCTGAAAAGGTTTCTGTTTTTGGTCGACCTTTGAATACTGGGCAATACTGGGCAACCAAGGTAATTACCAAGATGCTCTTGGTGGGTGATATAAAAATTGATGAGACGGACCTTTTGTCATGTGTCGTGGTATTCCTAGAGAAAGTTAGTGATGACTTATGGAAGTTAATGAGTTGTCCTGAACTTTGACAGAATTTATTCAGGATCGAGCTAAGTTATTGACATGATTCGAGATTAGTTCTACAAAATAGAAGACTATCATCAGCAAAAAGTAAACATGGAATCTTGAAGGCTCTCGGAGAGAGCTTAACTCCAATTCCACATTTCTTGTTGCCCATTGCCTTTCGGAGAGCCCTTGTTAAAACCTCCATACAAATAATAAATAAATACGGGGACAAAGGGTCCCCTTGCCTAATGCCTCGTGAAGGTGAAAAGAAACTGCATATTTCATCATTGACGATAATGGAGTAAGAAACAGATGATATACAAGCTTTTATTAAGTCTATCTATTTGGGATGAAAGCCAAATAAATGAAGTGTTCTAAATAAAAAGTCTCATTCAACTCTATCATATGCCTTTTCCATATCAAGCTTGAGTGCTACCCAGGCTTTTTCCCCTTTCATTTTATTGAATTTATTCATGATTTCATGCGTGAGTAATATATTGTCATGGATGGATCGTTTCGGTACGAATGCACTTTGGACAGGGTCGATGATTTTTTCAAGAATCGGGCGCATTCGATTAGTCATAATTTTGGAAATAATCTTATAAATAGTGTTGCAAAGGCTAATTAGTCGAAAATGGCTAGTCGTTGCTGGATTACCCACTTTTGGGATCAAGGCTATGAACGTATGACTAATTTGCTGGAGGAGTTTTCTTTCCTCAAAAAAGGATCTCACTGCAGTGCAGACATCTATGTTAACAATATGCCAATAATCTTGAAAGAAAGCTGCACCAAAGCCCTCAGGCCCTGGAGCTTTGAATTTATCCATTTGGAATACAACTTCTTTGATTTCGGAATCTTGGATGGACTGAAGTAGTGTGTCATTATCCACTGCGGACACTAAATTAAACATTTCCATATCAATATTGGTTGAGCTTACTTGAGCTGATTTAAATCTAGCGGTAAAATCATTAATGAACATTTGTTCAATTTGGACAGACTCCTTAACCCACACTCCTGAGCTGTCCTTCAATTTCACAATTCTACTTCTTGTTTTTCTTGTATTCATTGTCTGATGGAAAAAACGAGAATTTCTATCCCCGTTGACAAGCCATTCTTTTCTTGCCACTTTTCCCCAATATTTTTGGTTGAAAAGATGCATCTTTTCTCTTTGTTTAATGAGTCTGTAGTGCCAATTGTTCAACCTAGCACCATTCGAACTTTGTAATAGCTTTTCCTCAACATGGAGGAGCTTATCTGCATTTCTTTTTAATTTGTTCTTAAAGTTTCCAAAAGTAGCCTTGCTCCAGGACTTGAGGTCTAGTTTGACCTTCTTTAATCATTGTGTTAATCTATACATTGGAGTTCCTGGAACTCCCATTCTCCAATTCTTCTTGACTAAAATATGAGCATCTTGATATTGAGCCCAGGAATGTTGGTACCTAAAATTAGTACCTCTCCGAGGCTGGTGTGCGGGAGCAGTATCTAAATAGACAAAGGCATGATCAGAGCACGTGAATGGTCCATTAGTAACTAAGTAATCTGGAAATAATTACGCACAATCTTCCTGAAATATTACTCTATCCAATTTTTTATAAATAAGTTGTCCTCTTAAGAATTTTTTCCAAGTGAAAATTCTTCCTTGAACACAAGCATCAATACTTCTAGTACTTGTCAGGAAATCATTAAATTGATGTGTTTTTTGAACTGTTAGAGGGGTTCCTCGCAATTTTTCTGATGGGTGAGCATTTCATTAAAGTCACCCATTATACACCATGGTAAGTTGACGGACTCATTTAACTGTTTGAGGTGCTGCCAAAAAACATCTTTGTCACGCTCCTAGGCCGGGGCATAAACTGCCGTTAATAGACATTGCTTATTATTAACACTATCCTTTATGAGGCAGTGAACAGCTCGACTTTCTTTTGCGAGGATAGACACCTCAACATTAATTGGGTTCCATAGACACCAAATCCCACCGCAATGATTATCTGTGGGAATCATGTCATAGTGAGAGAACCCTAAGTTTCTTATTATCAAACCCGCATGTTGGTCATTAACCATAGTTTCAAGAAGTATAAGAATATCCGGTTTAATAGTGCGATTAATAAATCCTATTTCAAGTTGTAAATGAGATTTTTTGGCTCCTTGGACATTCCAGCAAACTATCTTCATACCACTAAATAGAAATAGGCACTTTGTTTCCAATATTGGCGTATTGATCTAGAGGATCGATTATAAGGTAACTACTCTTTGCACACCAAATCGACTAGCTTCAGTTGTCTTGATGTCAGACTTGGACCATCACAAAAACAACTTATGCTGTTGTATACTGTTTCAATGATAATGTTCTGGGACCATAATCTGTCATTCTGAAGCCTTAAAAGTCTGGGCCGTGGGAAACTTATACAAGGCGTTTCCACATTCCCCCATGATAGATACTTAAAAAATTCAAGCAAAAATTGCCAATAACATAAATCATTACATCCAAGATTGGTGCATTTCTGAACCAAAAAATTACAACTAAACCGAATAATAACCACCAAAGTATTCTTACGAACGTAATCAAAAGGATTCCATATACAATCCAAATGATAGTGACAAAACAAAGACGCAAAAAATCCAAACAGATTGGTCAGTGGACTGGCCTTGGGCCATACGGAAGGATCCTTATGTCCTCTCACTATAAACAGACTCAGACCATATACTGAACATAACTCCTACTTACAAAACTAAATGATCAAACAAAGACTACTAGCGGAGTTCATCTCAAATGCAAAGTTAGACAGGGTCATGGTACCTAATTTCATCGAACCAGTGACTACAATGAAGTATATAGTGAATCTGTAACCATGAGAGATACAACTAAAAAAGCTAGAATACACTATAGCCTTCATATAAAGACAGAGTCTTGTACATAAAAGACTATGTGATTGAGCATACTGTCCTTTTGCAAAGTACGACATCACATTAAACCTTGGAGCAATGACTAGAACACTTAAAAATAAATGAATGGCAAACCATGGTTTCCAAACAAAGACAAAGTGCGCTGCTTGTGTGAGCTTCGGATGAGCTATTAAAATTGCTAAACTATAAGGACAGGTCTCAAAAATTGCATACAAAGACGAAGTACGCTGCTCAGGGCCACCTCAGCATGCTTTCAGCTTTGCCGTTAACCCTCCTGCATTAGTCATCCACCTAATCAGTAACCCAGAATTAAGTAGTAACAAAAAGGTGCAAAAAAACCAATAGTCATTGAACATAGATTGCTATGGAGAGAGCCGACAGTCACACAGTCCAAACTGGCCATCACAGGCCCATTTGCATATGAACAAACGAATGCTCAAATACTGAAAAAGAGCCTCAGAAAACTGTGATGATAATAAGAGAACACAACATGCTGAAAAATAGGGGGTTTAAAGCATGAATATTGTTAAAACAAACTAGAATGAGTTGCTAAAGAATTATAACAATGTTGAGTCGAGGCATTATTGTTGCTGTTATTCTCATTCATGAACTTGATCAAGCAGTACATATATGCATTGTTGACCACATGCCTAATCCTAGCTTTGCCTCCATGCTATCCTAATTTGATACAACTTGGGAAACTAAGAAGAATAATATTTCTTGAGTACAACAATATCATAAGATATTATCATCACACAAATACAATCATATCTCCAAAATTATCACAAAATATTATCATACCTCTAATACTCACCCTCAAGTTGTTGCATGAGGATTAATCATGCCCAAGTTGCTACGCAAATATTGAAATTGTTGTCGACCCAATGCTTTAGTGAACATATCTGCAGGTTGATGTTTGGAACCAATATGAAACATCTGCATGGGTAGAGACAGAAGTCTTTTGCACATAATTTGACAGTCAATTTCAATGCTCTTTGTACGTTTGTGAAATACAGGATTTTTAGCCGTGTGAATGGCAGCTTGACTGTCACACAACAATTTCATAGACTGGGATGCAAAAATGCCTACGAGGCCAAAAACGTCTTTAGCCATACGAGTTCACTTGTCACAGTTGCCATTGACCGGTATTCAGCTTCAGCTGACGATCTAGAAACAGTAGACTGTTTTTTGGTTTTCTAAGAGACAAGGGAGCCACCATGAGTCACGAAATAACCTATTAACGATCTCTGAGTGAGAGGACAGACACTCCAGTCTGAATCACAATATGCAATGACATGGAGGTCACTATTAGATTGAAGAAGAATCCCAAAACCAGGCGTACCCTTGAGGTAACGGATAACCCTACGAGCAGCATCAAAGTGCTCAGCTCGAGGATTTTGCATAAATTAAGATAAAAATATGAACTACATAGCTGAGCTCAAGGCAAGTGAGAGTGAGGTGGATAAGATGCCCAATCAGACGGCAATAACGACTTGGGTCATTCAGAGGACGCCCTTCAGTTAACGCGAGCCTGTGGTTTTCTTCCACAGGAAAATCCATTGGTTTAACAACCAATAAATCACACTCGTCAATGATTTTTAAAGCATATTTTCGTTGACGCAAACATAGTCCTTTGGGCCCATGAACAACTTTGAGATATGCCTTGAAATCCTGGCATGCCTTGGAATCATTTTCTGTCAGGATAATGTCATCAACATATACTAGAAGAGCCACGAAAATATCACCTTTCCGATAAGTAAAGAAACAACAATCGGCATAGGAGCGGACAAAGCCATAAGCAAGCAACTTGGACGATAACTTGGCAAACCCTTGATAAGGAGCCTGTTTGAGACCACAGAGGGATTTCTAAAGCTTGCACACTCGACTAGGCCCATTGGTAGAGAAGCCAGGAGGAGGTGTCATATATACTTCTTCCTAGATCGCCATGAAGAAATACATTGTTAATGTCAAGTTGATGAAGCTCCCAATTGCATGCCGGAGCAACGTATAAAAGAGTTCAAATACTTGCCATTTTGGCCACCGAGACAAATCTTTCATTGTAGTCAAACCCCTCAATCTGGCGGTCTCCGTGAATTACCAATCGAGCCTTATATCTTTCAGTAGAACCATCTGATTTATACTTGACTTTGTAAACCCATTTATAACTAATATGTTTCTTACCGGGAGGAAGGTCCGTAATAATCCATGTTTTATTTTCTTCAAGAGCTCCTATTTCTTTAGACATCACTTGCCTCCACGACAGATCAGTAGTCACCTCCTTGTGATACCTAGGCTCAAAAATCTTTGTAATAGCAGCTAGAAAGTGCTTGTGAGTCTTAGAGAAATTATCGCAGGCGCCATAATTAATAAGAGGATACTCCGTACCTGAGGAAGTCCGTGGGAAGGTGGCAGCAGTGGAAGGGTCTTTAGAACATGCGCTATTGTAGATGAACTCACTTAAGTGACCTAGTTTCTTCTTTGGACAGGTAGTTCGTCTGGGCTCCGTAAGGATATATTTGGGCAGCCAGATTGGGTCATTGCTATGGGGCTGATATTGACACCCAGGTCGCTCGATTGGGTCGTTGCTGTGGGGTTGACCTCAATGCCTAGGTTCCCCAAATGTCCACTAGGCCCAGTGGGAAGCCTGTCATGATGGGGGGTGCTCCCCCGCCCCCTGTGGTCTTGGTAGAAGACTTGGGCTATAGAGATGGCCCAAGATGCCGAGGCACATCACTGGGAGATGGGTGGCCCAAGAGTTGTCAACCTAGTGAGTCCTCAAACATTGGAGTGGGATGATCAACACTCTCCTTTGCTTCTATATTGCTTTATGGGACATAAGCAAACAGAAAATATTCTTCATAAAGTTGCATATCTTAACAAACAAAAATCTCGTTGGTTTCTAAGTCGTATACCTTCTAGCCATTTTCCCATAACAATAACCTACAAAGAGGCACTTTTTATTACCAGAGCAAATTTATCTTTTGTACAGGCTCAAGTTGGATACGAAATTTTGCAATAAGTGACTAACTTCTTTTTTCCCTCATCAAATAGACCCAAACAACATAAGTTGCATCATTCACGATTGGTAGAAAATAGTGTTCTCCTCATAGTGAAGGAGTTCGATATCCTACCCATATATCATAGTGTATAAGGGCAAACAATTTATTGGCATTATGCACACTATCATAAAACTGGCAGCAAGTCTGTTTAGCTCGAAAACATACATCACATGGCTCTGTGACCTTATTTCAGAGGAAAAATCAGTGTCTAAATTTGAAGAAGCTAAATTAAATACTTGAGAAGAGGGATACCCTAGACGTTTGTGCCACAAACTTCTACTACCAACCGCATCAACCTAAGCCTAAAGTTGCGAAATCTATTGATAATGAAAGACCCCTCTAACTCTCTAAGCTCCTTACTCACTCCAATCAGACTCCTCAAAGTACGATCCTCTATCCCAAAAAAATTGTCAGTGAATGTCACAACTGTGTTATTCTCACGAGTAAACGTAACTAAGCAACTGAGGCCAAATTCACGGTTAAGTTTCAGACAAATAAAACATTCTTAAAGGTGAGTCTCGGACTCAATGTCACTATCCCACATCTGTTTGCTAGTGTTACACATCTATCAGGGAGCCCGACCTTAATACTTCATATGTTGCGAAGAAGCTCGAAAGTCCCAGTCGCATGGGTGGATGCCTAAGTGTCTAGACTTATCCGACAATTTCTCATATCCACTTGTAGGAGTTTCGATGAGGCTAAATAGGCGCTGTACTTGATTCGTCATGAGGCCCGGTACAGCTACAGTGGTGTCATTGCTGGAGGGAGTCGTCTGGTCTGCTGGTTTTGCTCCGACAATAGCATAGACCGCTTCTTTTGCTGCTGCACGCCCACTATGACCCCCACATCTGTGTCCTCGACCTTTCCCTTAGGTACCCCATCCTATCAGGTATCCAATTACCTCATAACAAGTGGACTCCTCATGCCTATAGCTGCCACAGTGCTTGTAAGTGGGCTTCTCGGTGGGTGTTGGCTGTACCTTGACACCATGATTCACGGCAAACGTGGTTGTAAATTTGCCTTCTTCTCTTCCATGCATAAAGCTCTTGTGACTTTTGTCTTGTTGTACCATATGAAGATGTTAACGATGGAGGGAAGCAGATCAAGAGCTGGTATTTTTTCGAATGTTCGAATATAAATAATCATTCAGATCCATATGGAACTGATGCGTCTCCTCCTCCTCCATCATCTAAACTGGCTTCTCATTGATCTTACACTCACACTTGCCATAACTACACTTGGGAATTTAGCATGGTTGTCTAACTCACTCCAAAGACCCATTAACTTGGACAAGAATCAACAGCTTGAAGGCCACCTTGTTTGCAGCTGGAAACACTCGCTTCGAGTTGATGTATCTTCGTAGCATTGACCATAGTGCACCTTTGCCTAAGGTTCTTCACAACGCTCACCACCGTCTCTGCCACATGCTCGCCGCCGTCTTCGTATATGTAACACTGGTCCTCAACCTTGGGCTCACTACGTTGATCAACCATGGTGATACCATGGAGTTCACCATGATCCAAGCCTGCAACTCGGTCTTCCCTTCTTTAGTGTTCGAATTAGGCTTAGTTAGGTACCTGTCAATAAATCCGAGTTTGTTCTTTGACAAGAGTGTCATTCGAATGGCTTGCTCCCAAAGGTCGTAGTTTTTGCCGTCAAAGATCACGGCTGTAATCAATATGCCTAGCCCTTTAGATGGGTGTAGGAAGTAGGGATAGTGACTTTCAATGGTGAATCCTGTTAACTCCCTTAGTGGCTAAATAGGTTTTCATGAAACACAAAATTAATTAAAACCTTGGATGAAAAATAAAAGAGATTGGACAAATTGAATCAAGACAAAGTTGTGGATACACAAGGAAAGAATATGGGTATGACTATTATTTGCCAGTTTAATAGACACCCATCATGGAAATAGTTTGACTGAATCAAAATTTGAATTTCAAATTTTGAGAATCAATTTAAGAGATTTGGTATGATTTCAATTGATTGATTTATTGTAAGCTAATCAAGGAAAGATATGATACAATTAAGCAATACTATCCCTTGATTTTCGAATGTATACCTGCAATATCTTGAGAAAATATTGTGCAAAATCACATCAGCCCAAATAGTGGCAAGAAAGGCAAGAAATTAAAATAGCAACAGTTTAGCAGAAATCAAGGGCTTGAAATGTCATTTCAACATATCCTAGCAGAACTTCCTGATTGGTTGGACAAGTGCTGAAACTTATAAATAGCAGCCAAATTCAAGCAGAGAGAACACACAGAAAGGCAATATAAAATACAACATTTGAGCACTTACATTGAACTATTATACTGAGTGTTATTTTGTGATCAAAGATTGAGGTGAAAAATATTATTAAGGAGTGAACTTGGAGTTTGCGAGGTTAACTCCACCCAAGCTTATACCAAGGGGTTGGTCTAAGCGATTGGGATCTCTAGAGTGGGTAGCTCTGAGAGATAGTGTGAGTTCATCTTAATAATAAAAGTAGAGTACTGAATCCTAGAATTTGATAACTCTAGGTGGGGACCTAAGCCTAATTGAAGCCCAACGTCGTTAAAATATCGTTGCGTTCAGCCTTCATTTAATTTTTGCATTTACTTTGGATTCATTAAGTTGAATTTTAATTTATTGCAATCACCCTATTCACCCCCTCTAGGGCGATTTGACTCTTCAATTAGTATCAGAGCCAGTCCCACACTCTTTGGTATAACAGTTGAGTGGGTGATGATCATGGCCTTCTCTAGAGATATGAATATCGAAGGTCGATCTACTGTTAGACCTCCCCTAATTAAAGGAACAAACTTCTCTTATTGGAAAAATGTCATGCAAATTTTTATTGAATCTACCGAAATGGAATTATGGGAAATTGTGAACAATGGATCTTACTCTACTCCTAAAATTAAGAATGACAAGGGTGAGCTCATTGATAAGCCAAAAGATCAGTACACAAGTGCTGATTGGGAAAAACTCACCAAGAATTCAAAAGCTAAGCACATTCTTTATTGCGGTTTATATGCTAATGAGTATAACCGTATTTCTGCATGTGATACAGCTCAGTAGATCTGGAACAAACTAATTGTTACTTATGAAGGGACAAGCCAAGTCCGTGAAACCAAAATGAATATGTTCACACATTAGTATGAACTATTCAAAACGCAATCAGATGAATCGATAAAAAATATGTTTACTCGATTCACTGACATCACTAATAATCTAAAATCTCTCGGTAAGACTTACACAAATGAAGAAATGGTGAGAAAGATTCTTCGATGCCTTCTAAAAAGAACAATTGGGGACCAAAAGTTACGGTAATCAAAGAAGCCCAAGATCTCAAAAACTGGAGTTGGACGATCTTCTGGGAAAACTCTTGACACATAAGATTCATCTTAAAGAAGATGAAGGAGAAAGCTCAAAGAAAGGGATAGCCCTTAAAGTCACACAAGAAGATTCCACCTCCAAAGAGGAAGAAACCAACAATAATGATGAAGAGGCTTTCTCATTGATCGTCCAAGGTCTTAACAAAATAGGACTAAAGAAAAAATTTAATGAACGAGGATTTAACTCAAAAGATCCACATTAAAAAGAAACGAAAAATTCAAAGATAAGTTTTTCAATTAAGACAACACTAATGTCAGTTCCTGCTATGGATGTGGTATGCCAGGTCACTTGTTGAAGGATTGTCTACTCATCCAAAAAATGGGCGAATCACGGAGATTCAAAAACAAAGGAAACAAGAGAACAATGATCGCAGCCTGGAGCGATAGTGACAGCGAAAGCGATGAAGAGCATACCGCTAACATATGTCTCATGGCAAAAGAAGGGCAAGATCATGAGCACGAAAATACCAACGAGGTAGATATCGCAGATCTTATGAATGTTCTAAAGATGAATTAATCAACGCCTTGGTAAGTTTCGCTAAATTAGAACAACGATATTCATCTAAATATAAAGATCTCAAGAAAAACTTTCAAGAATTAAAACAAAAAAATGTAGCCCTTGGAAAAATGAACAATGACCTTCATCACAAAACTATAGTTTTAGAAAATAAAAATGGAGAATTTCAAGACAAGTGTGACAAAGAACACAAAACAATTCTAAAGTTTACAAAAGGATAAGAAAACTTGGACAAATTGCTATGTACCCAAAGAGCATCATTTAACAAAGAAAGAATTGGATATAATCACTCTAACAAAAAGAAAACCTATAAAAATTTCTTTATTAATTCAACACCATATGAAGAGGACACTAGAACATGCAAAATTAGTCGTACTACTTATGCCCATTTTAAAAACCATCATAGAAAGTCATTCAAATATGGGTTCCTAAGGGAACAAAACCACCTAACATGATAGCCAACGACGTTAGAATCAAATTTAACATCAAAAGTAGCAGAAAGGTTTGATTTCTTGTTTTACAGGTGTGCTTAAAATCCGAGAAAGACCTATTGTAATGCCTTAGCCCCCTTTCGAGCTGCAAACAGTTACCTGGAATGGCTTAAAGGATCGTCGACTAGCCCCACAAATCACCACAAGTCTTTCCGACATGCTTTGTCCTCGCTTACATGCTGCCTGAGAAACTTCCTAGAAGGTCACTCATCCCAAGATTGCTCCTCAACAAGCACACTTAACTGTGGAGTTCTTAAGAGTAGGCTTCCCGAAAAGAAAGGTGCACCTTTGGTGATATAAGTAGTCACTTCAATCGTTTTTTAAGCCATACTCGGGGTTTTACAATCATCCCCACTTGAAGCGCACAACGTCCTCGTTGTGCCTCACGAACCGACCGACCTATGAGTTCTCTTGACTAACAGTCCACACCATTATCTTTACCCCGCTAGGTGACTGCCCATAGGCTCTCCATCCACTAGCGTAGCTCACGATCACGGGTTGGCTCTGATACCATCTGTAACACATCGGCCTCCTCCCGGGTTGGGATAGTTATCAGAAACGACTTCAAGGATCGTCGACCGGCCCCGCAAATCATCACAAGTCTTTCCGGTGAACTTCGTCTTTGCTCACACGCTACCTAGGAAACTTTTCAGGAGGTCACCAATCCTAAGATTGCTCCCCAATAAGCACGCTTAACTGTAAAGTTCTTAAGAGTGGGCTTCCTGAAAAGAAAGGTGCACTTTGGGTGATATAAGTAGTCACTTCAATTCTTTTAAGCCACACTCGGGAAGGGGCCGAGGCGTTACAGATAGTGTCAGAGCCAACCCATGACCGTGAGCTGCGTTAATGGATGGAGAGCCCATGGGTAGTCACCAAGTGGGGCAAAGATACTAGTTATGGACCGCTAGTCAAAAGGACTCATAAGTCGGTCGGTTAGTGAGGCACAACGAGGACATTGTGCGCTTTAAGTGGGGGTGATTGTAGCACCCTAAGTGTCACTTAAAGGGATCGAAGTGACTATTTACATCACCAAAGGTACACATTTTTTTTCAGGAAGCCCACTCTTAAGAACTTCACAGTTAAACGTGCTTGTTGGAGAGCAATCTTAAGATGGGTGACCTCCTGAGAAGTTTCCCAGATAACGTGTAAGCGAGGACTCGGAAAGACTTGTGATGATTTGTGGGCCAGTCGACGATCCTTGAAGTCGTTCCTGATAACTATCTCGGCCCGGGAGGAGGCCGGGGCGTTCCACCTATGGTACCTTGATAACGGATGTTCAAGACACATGAGTAGTAATACCTCCCTGCTCATCGAAATCAAAAAGAAAGGACATGGGAGCGTTGCATTTTGCGACAAAGGTATAGGTAAAATAATTGGTGGTCAAAAAATCGGTAAAGATCCCTCCAACTCAATTGATAATGTTTATCTTGTTTATGGCCTAAAATTTAACCTCTTAAGTATATCTTAATTATGTGATAAAGGAAATCTCGTAACATTTGACTCCACTAACTGTATTGTAAAAAATAATCAATCAGGAAAAGTTACCCTTCATGGACCAAGAATTGAAAATATCTATGTCATAGATATCGATAACCTCCCTTCTCAAAATTTATCATGCTTTAAAGTCTCACATTATGAGGACAATTGGTTATGACATCGAAGGTTAGGCCATACAATCATGCACACAATTAAGAAATTTAGCAAAAAGGGAATTAGTACGAGGACTTCCTTCATGCAATTTTAAATATGATCACATATGTGATGCCTGTGCTAAAGGAAAGCAAGTACGTAGTTCTTTTAATTCAAAAAACAATATTAGTACATCTAGACCATTAGAACTACTTCACATGGACTTATATGGACCAATACCTATACAAAGTCTAGGGCATAGTAAGTATATTCTGGTGATTGTTAATGATTAATTTCGTTTTACTTGGGTATCCTTCTTAAAAGAAAAGAAGGAAGCATTTAAAGAATTTTCTAAACTTTGCAAACAATTGTAAGTCTACAAAAACTCTCCAATTGTCTTCATTAGAAGTTATCATAGTAGAGAATTTGATCAAAGGGATTTTACTGAATCTTGTAGCAATCATGGAATTGCTCACGACTTTTCAGCACCACGAACACCTCAACAAAATGGGGTAGTGGAAAGAAAAAATCGCACTCTAGAGAACATGGCATGCACCATGATGTGCGAAAGCAATGCTCCTCAAAGCTTTTGGGTCAAAGCAGTAAATACTGTAAACTATGTTCTGAATCGGTGTCTAATTCAATCAATCCTAAAAAGAACACCTTATGAATTATTTAAGGGCGAATGTCCTAACATCTCATATTTTAGATCTTTTGCATGTAAATGCTTTGTTCATAATAATGGAAAAAATAATCTAGGAAAATTTGATGCAAGAAGCGATGAAGGAATATTTGTGGGATACTCCATACACAGTAAGGCATATAGAATTTATAATAAACGCACCAAAAATATCGAGGAAAGTATTCATGTGATTTTTGATGAATCTAATGACGGAGTGTTAAGTGGTTGTATAGCCGAGAATCTGTATTTAAACATGTACGGTGACGATGAAGAAGAAGCAGCAAAAAAAGTAAATCCGGCTAGTAAGCAGCCACAAGAACTACCAGAAGACTGCTCACCTCGAGAAGAAGCGGAGTCTACAAATGAAGAAAATTCTCCACCTAATGCATCACAACAAGAGGTAACCCATAAACACTTCAAGTATAAATCATCTCATCCCATGGATAATCTATTGACAGATATATCCACAGGTATAAGAACCCGCTCATCTCTGCGTAATTTTGTACATTCTTTGCTTTTGTATCACTCATAGAATCAAAGAATCTTCTAGAAGCACTAAATGATGCTAATTGGATAAATGCTATGCAAGATGAGTTAAATCAATTCAAAAGAAATCAAGTATGGACACTTACAACTTGACCAAGTGACTATCCAGTTATAAGAACCAAATGGGTGTTTAGAAATAAACTGGATGAAACCGGAAATGTTACAAGGAATAAAGCAAGACTAGGGGTAAAGGATGCAAATCAAGAAGAAGGCATCGATTTTGATGAAACCTTTGTCCCTGTTGCACGACTAGAAGCAATAAGAATACTATTGGCATTTGTATCATATATGAATATAAAACTTTATCAAATAGATGTAAAATGTGCTTTTTTAAAGGATATATACAAGAAGAAGTCTATGTAGAATAACACCCGCCTTTGAAAACCCAGACTTTCCTAATCATGTTTATAAACTTCAAAAGACTCTTTATGGTCTAAAACCAGCCCCTTGGGCTTGGTATGAGAGATTGAGCAAGTTTCTTTTAGAACATGATTTAAAAAAAAGACTCATTGACAAGACCCTATTCACTAAAACAGAAGGCCATGACTTCATAATTATTCAAATTTACATACATGACATACTTTTTAGCACTACAAACAACTCACTTTGTGAAGAATTTTCCAGCCTTATGAGAAAAGAATTTGAGATGAGCATGATGGGAGAATTAACCTTCTTCTTGGGCCTTCAAATTAAGTAATGTAAAGGTGGCATATTCATTAACCAAAGCAAATATGTAAACGAGCTATTAAAAAGGTACAAAATGGATTAAGCTAAATATGTTAAGATGCCTATGGCTACACCAGAAAAGTTAGACCTTGATAAAGAAGGTAAACCCACCAGTGAAAAGGTATATCGAGGCATGATTGGATCACTGCTTCATCTTACCGCTAGTCGACCTGACATCATGTTCAGTGTATGCCTATGTACTAGACTTCAGGCCTCTCATAAAGAATCCCATCTAACGTGTGTAAAGCGAACACTTCGATACCTAGTTGGGACTAAACATCTAGGACTATGGTACCCTCGAAGGGGAGATTTTTCTCTAGTAGGATACACTGATGGAGATTATGCAAGTTATAACGTTGACAGAAAACGCACGTCAGGAACTTGTCAGTTCCTTGGACCATGTTTATTTTTTTGGCATTCCAAGAAACAAAACTCTGTAACCCTCTCAACAGCAGAAGTAGAATACATTGCTGCACGTGCATGTTGTTTGCGATTACTCTGGATAATATAGCAATTACAAGATCTTAGGATAAATCTCAAAGAAGCCCCTATAAAGTGTGACAATAAAAGTGCTATTAATATCACAAAAAATTTAGTCCAACACTCCCCCACCAAACATATTGAGGTATGTCGTCATTTTATTCGAGATCATGTTGAAAAGGGGCATGTTGCCCTTACATTCGTACCTACAGATTATCAACTACCCGATATTTTCACAAAGCCCTTGAGTGAGGAATGCTTTAATTTTATCCAACATGAACTCGGAATGTTAAACATTGATGCATAAATTGAGGAGGAGCCCTCTCTCATGACTAATTCTGTTTGTAAAGTGAATTTCAGGCGCCATCATTCTCCCTTCGCTCATGGACAGAAAAATTGAAGTTCACCACGAGATGGTCCACTATCATATTTAATCAGGTATGCTGTAAAGTTCTAGGTTCAATTGACATGGCCTGAAAATTCCATTTCTGTGCCTTGGAATGAATTTAGTGTAAATAAATGGAGCACAACTGATGGATAAAAGTTAATAAATAACTTTCTGTCTATAATACACCAACAAGATTCCAATTGCCTTAAGGATTCAAGGTTGACCTCATATCTGATCTTTGCCATAAATTATCTCAATACATTGAAAAATATTGGCAAAAATATTTTTCTTCTCTCAGTAATTAAAAGATTTGAACTACCCTGTCTCCTTCTTTCCTCTTCTCTCTCTTACTTTCCCCTTTTTCAACCCACCTTCTCTCTCCTCCCTTTACACAACCTAGCTGAGTAGCCATTTCCACGTTCCAAAATTCAACCTCTCCATCTTCCTCCCTTCCAAATTCAAGCACAAGCATAGCTTCCCTCTCTACAAAGGCTCTAATCTTCCTATATAAAAACCCACTCTTCCCAACTCCACCATTCTTGAAGCTCTTAGCTCCCACCATGGCACCCAGAACAAAGGGCCTCAAGGTTACTCCCTCTCCCTAAAAAACGCCACCCTGCTCCTCCAACCTCCATTAAACCGCCCCTCAGTCCGCTCACCTCCGTCGTAGCGCCCAGATTTCCATTTGCCCGATCTGCCACTCTGCTCCTCGCTCAGCACCAGGCGCCCCTCAGACGATCTCCGACTCCACCACCGCCTCCGAACCACCTCCGCCGATTTCCCCGTCCTCGCTATTTGCCGACGACGTCTCCCTCTCCATGGCTGACACCCGACATCCGTCACCGCCAGGACACCATCGGTCACACCCACCACTGAGGTAATTCCCCTAGCCTGGTTCCATTCAAGCTTGGCTGGAGGGAAATTTCTGATTCGATATGTTAATCGACCTACCCATGCTTGTGACAGAATCGACATTGAGTCTTTTAGGACTAACAATTTGGGTTTTATTGAGTATCTTTTGAGGAGCAATTGTGGAAAGTTGCTACATTTAGGAGCTGACTACTATCCCCAGTTAGTTCACATATTCTATGCCAATCTTCAAATCGTAAAGACTGGTCCCGTTATAGCCCTTGAATGCCAAGTGAAACATACAAAATTCACCCTTACCAAATCCAAATTGAACACAATCCTCAACCTCCTTACTGTCACCCCCTCACCTCTGTCCCAGACTGAAGCAAGATGCTTGGCTGAGTTTGCCAACCCCCACAGTCAGACTAATCCAGCCTATCTCTCCTATCTCATCCTCAAACAAGATCCTCACCTCTTATACTATGTCATAGTTCGCACCATGCTGACAAAACCTAACTCCACCGATAGTGTCAACTCCAAGACCCTCGAACTAATCTACTTGTTAATGACTGGAAAACTAGTCAACTATGCTCGTTACATTCTTGGGTCCATATCCAAAGTCAACTCAATTATGCATCCTGCCCCATTGCCATATGCCAATCTCTTGACCCTGGTGTTCCAACACTTTGTTGTGTGTCTTGACCATGAACTCAAAGAGACAAAGCACATTCCTATCATTACTCCATCCTCGTTGAAGCATATTCAATTCTTTAAAACTGCCACGGATGCCTGGAAATTCATTAAGGATATGAACTCCGAAGAACTTGCTTGTGCTTCCAAAAGCTATGGTCCACATGTCAAACCACGCCTCACTTCCCCTCAATCCACTCCTCCTCCCTCTCTTCTTGATCATATGACACTCGATGAGCAAGTATATGAACTTTAGGAGACGGTTAACAGGCTGGAGTATATTCTGGTTCAGCATACGGATGTACTCGATGGGATTACCCACAATCAGGCCATCATTGACAACCGTTTGAACCGCATCTAAACACTGCTCACCACTTACATCTCTGAGGTCCATCAAAAGTTTGGCGACCTTATCAATATAGGAAGCATGACTCGACAGTGCGCACTCAAAGCTGTCCCTCTCTCTACCACTGAACAAGCACAAAGCTCCGCCTATGCTGCACATCTCTTCTCCGCTGCCAAAGCCTCAAAGAATAAGATTTAATCTTTTGGTTACTCTGCATATTCTCTAGTATCACTCGGTCTCCTGTTGGTGTGCTCCAACATTTTTTGGTATCACTTCCCTCCTTTTTGCTAAAAGAGGGGGTGAAAGTGTGAACTACTCCTCATATTATTAGTTGCTAAGTTGATTTCCTATTATATTAGTTGCTTAGGATTCAATTGTTTATTTTGCTAAATGATGCTTATTTTGGTAGACAATGTTATCTAATAAGGATGTCTATTTCACAAATTAGTCATATTTAAAATACCTAGATTGCATAAATAGGCATATTTTCCTAATACCTAGATCTTGCACGATTATATGCTATGCTCTAGTAAACTAAGCGCCACTGCTTCATATCTATACTTAATATAATGAATTTGGCATGACACAGCTACATGAGACTCAAAAAGCCACCTAGATTAATTTTATCTTTCATCAAAAAGGGAGAGATTGTTAACTCCCTTAGTGGCTAAATAGGCTTTAATGAAACACAAAATTAATTAAACTGTTGGATGAAAAATAAAAGAGATTGGACAAATTGAATCAAGACAAATGTGTGGATACACAAGGTACGAATATGGGTATGACTATTATTTCCCAGTTTAATTGAAACCCATCACGGAAATAGTTTAGCTGAATCAAAATTTGAATTTCAAAATTTGAGAATCAATTTAAGAGATTTGGCATGATTTTAACTGATTGATTTATTGTAAGCCAATCAAGGAAAGATATGATACAATTAAGCAATACTATCCCTTGATTTTCGAATGCATACTTACAGTATCTTGAGAAAATATTGTGCAGCATCACGTCAACCCAAATCATGGCAAGAAAGACAAGAAAATCAAAATAGTAACAGTTGGACAGAAATCAAGAGCCTGAATTCTGCATATCCTGGCAGAACTTCCTGATTTGGTGGACGAGTGCTGAAGCTTATAAATAGCAGCCAAATTCAAGTAGAGAGAACACGCATCAAGGCATTACGAAATACAACATTTGAGCACTTACATTGAATTATTGTACTGAGTGTTATTTTGTGATCAAAGATTGAGGTGAAAAATATTATTAAGGAGTGAACTTGGAGTTTGTGAGGTTAACTCCACCTAAGCTTATACCAAGGGGTTGGTCTAAATGATTGGGATCTCTAGAATGAGGCAGCTCTGAGAGATAGTGTGAGTTCATCTTAATAATAAAAGTAGAGTGTTAAATCCTAGAGTTGGATAACTCCAGAGGGGGACCTAAGCTTGATTGAGGCTCAACCTCATTAAAATATCATTGCTTTAAGTCTTTATTTAATTTTTGCATTTACTTTCGATTTGTTAGTTGAATTTTCATTTATTGCAATCACCTTATTCACCTCCTCTATGGTGATTTGATTCTTCAAATCCTTTTCCTCCACCAGCCATGGCGTCAATGAACTACTTACGAGTTTGGTTTTTTTTTCAATTTGAAGAAAAAATAGAAACGATTGCTGAGATGCTTCTCTCAGCTTAGCTCTGATACTATAAAGAATTATAACAATGTTGAGTTGAGAAATTGTTGTTCCTGTTATTCTCATTCACGAACTTGATCAAGCAGTGCATATATACATTGCCGACCACACGTCCAACCCTAGCTTCGCCTCCAAGCTATCCTAATTTGATACAACTTAGGAAACTAAGGAGCATAATATTTCTTCAGTACAACAATATCATAAGATATTATCATCACACAAATACAACCACATCTGTAAAATTATCACAAAATATTGTCATTTCTCCAATAGTTGCATTCTTTTAAATCAACACAGATGTAGAATTTTTTCGCTTTTAACAGTGTTATCATTGTATCACACAAGCTAACATAGACCACATGGAGTTCATTCGGTCTAGCTTTCTAGCTTTCAAGCAATAATTTTATACTGTATTTATTTGTCTTTTGTCTTTTGGAATTGAAGCATCTTTATACAGTGAGAGCCTTTCAACATGTCAGAAATCTCAAGCACCAGCCCATAGATATTATAATTCGTGTATCGTGGGAAACCCAACTATCAAAGAATTGACTTAATTTCAAGCATTAATTGTACATGTAACTTGGTCAAGCAACTTTAATAATGCACATCATAAGGCGTGTTTTTGTATCGTTTTTGTTGTGTAATTGGGTTCACACATGGGAAACTTTTCTTGCCCAACAAATGAAAACTGTGGCTGTGGCTTTTACGTTAACATACACATGTGGAATCTATTTCTTCAAAAAAATTTAATAGTTTTGTATTTTGGTTCATTAATTTTTTTGTACGGTAGTGTCTGGTTGGGGATGGTTTTCACAGAAAATGATTTTTCAATTTTTCGTTATTTGGTATAGTAAAGGATGGAAAACTATTTCCCAAGGAAAATAATTTTCCTCCTAATGGAGAAAAATGATTTCCTTTTTGAAAAGATAGAAAATTAATTTTTTTCCTTCAACTCTTTCACGATATGGTCAACTGAAATTTAGGTGTAAAATTCGATTTATATAGGTTGGATTGAAACTTGATTATCTGATAGGAAAGATTGAAATAAACTTAAATCTGAATTTTGAGCTCAAATTTCTTTCATTTAGTCGACATTTATCTCTGCCATGATAATTTAATCGATCGACATTTTTGCCATTAAGACAATTTAGTTGACTCCCCATTGAAACAATATCAACGATTTGAATCAAAACTTGATCATCCAATAGTAAACTTAAAATAGGCTCAAATTTGGACTCTATTCCTTCCTTTGGTCAAGCATTTTTTTCCACAACACAATTCAATCGATATTTTTCGTTACTTAAACAATGCAGTCAATATTTTTCATTATTAGAAAAACTTCAACAGTTTCGATCAAAACTTAATCATTGGATTGGAAAGATTAAAAAAGGTTCAGATCCAGATTTTGAACACGATATTCTTTCATTTGGTCAATATTTTTCTCCGCCATGACAATTCAATCGATATTTTTTGCCGCTTAAACAATTTAGTTGATGTTTTTCATCACTAAAATAATTTTAACGGTTTATACCGAAACTTGATCATCCGATAAGAATTGTTAAAAAAAATCAAATATGAATTTTAAGTTCAAAATTTCTTCATTTGGTCAAAATTTATATCTGCTACGACTGTTCAGTCGATATTTTTCGCCATTTATCTTCCCTGTTTTTCATGGTGGAGGCATACTTGCTATTGTAGCATGGACTTATGGAATGAATCACATGATCTTTCCCAACAAGCAACGCGGTTCGTCGTAAGATCTGGACGCAATTGTATTCTAACCATATTTTATACCGTTGAAGTTAAAGTGTTGGTGAAACATATATGTAGAACTGTTTGATAAGCATATGGCTATATTTGGCTAGCGTAAAATATAACACCATAAAACATGAACATTCACATATAACACGAAATTATCTCTCCTCCCTTTCGCAGTTTGTAAAAATGGGATAATCCTCGTAACATCATAAAAGACATATTGATTATTGACGTACATAACACAAAATAGTGCCAAAAAGTTTCATGATATGACAATATTACAATTTAAAGAAGGCAATGATATATAGACATGCCACTAAAATGTGGCTCTTTATTGGTTGATAAATAAATGTATAAAATTTGACAAACCTTGATTTATAAGTAGCTAGTCATCATTCGAAAATGGAATTTCGGTGAATTAAGCATAATCACACATCCCATAAATGCAGTATTGTCCATACAAGCACTTGTTGTTGCAACTCCCACAATGTCTCTTGTCGTAGGCTAAATCCACACATTGGCCATTGCAACAACTATAGGTGTACTTGCACTTGTTGTGACAAGCCCCACAGTGTTGCTTATTGGTGCTTAGATCAAAACACTTGTTCCCACAACATGTAGAGTTCACCCCATACTCCAGGTAGCAAACCTCATAGTCCTTGTGGCAGTGGTCCGCGGGCCTTAGGCTCCTCCCATGTTGGTGCTGGTTGGTGGTCTGGGTCAAGAATCGACTCACTCTCTTTGAAGGCAATAGAACTTGATGGGTATCTCCGATGTAACCTGTACGGACATCTACAATCTTAACATAATCTGTACGTTTCTGATAGTTGGTACTAAGGGTAAACGCTACCATGATCAGTGCCATGGTGGTACTCAAGAGGAAGATCGCCCTAAGAGTCCTCCCCATCGTCGTTGTCATTGATCTTTTGGTTGATGTCAGATGGGGGGGGGGAGCGGAGGAGGAGGCGGTGGTGGTTGATTCAGTTCTGATGGTTGTATTTTATGCTTAGGAATGATAGCTAGGGATGAGAGGTGAATGTGAGGAGAAGGTGGATTTGAAGGAGTTTATATATAGGATGATAAAGGGATAGAGTTGATGGGAGAAATGGTGTAAAAAGGGGGTGAGTTTGGAGGAATTTGCATGGAGAAGCTAGGTCAAATCACGGAGGAGTTTTTTAATGGCCAAGGGGATGACCACACAATCCAAAGTTTATTGTTATCTTGAGAAGCTAGTTAAAGAGTTGCATGCATGAATATCGAACGAGAGGATCTCCAAATAATGATGATAATATTAATATATAAGCATTAAAATAAATAATGATATCAGGTCAAAGGTGTATCTTAGCTTACAAATTGAGATCAACTCACAGGGGGTGAATAAAGTGGGACATTAATTGTTAATATTTTGAGCACGTAAAAGGATTCACTGTATACTGATTATCTTCAAGCTTAATTTTATGATTTTATTTATTGGTTGGTTGCAAATAAGATGATAGGAAACTTTTAAATATATATACAATTTAGGGTTTTTGTGAGGTAAAAGTCTAATTATCAATTACATAAAACTATAAAATATGGGGATATATGTCTATTTTCTATGATTTAAGTAGTTAAAAAAGTCCATTTTTGACATTTTTTCAGCTTCAGGTATGATGTAATAAAAAACAAATGCACTCCACAGTATCAACTCTTTATCTTTCCATGAAATAGTGGACAATTAGTGTGGTTTCTAGATCAGATCTTATGAGACTAATTTCGCTACACTTTAAGAGTAAAATTGATAAATCTTATCCTTTCCTATAAAACACAGTCTAGCTAAAAGTTTGAATCATTTTTTTTAAAAGAAAGTTTGATAATTTCTTGATTTTTTTACTACCTTTTCTCGAATATCTTGGAACCTGTTAGGAACCGAGTAAATCGGTTCTCGTTCCTATTCTCAAAAAATATTTGGAAGTAGAACCTGGAACCTATTTAGAGAGAGAAAAATAAATAATTCTTTTGATTTTTAACTACCTTTTCTTTTGTTTCTCAATTCTTTTTCTATTTTTTTCTTTCAAAAATTGACTCTTCAAATTGCAAAGTTAACATAATATCAGTTAATTTCCTACTAGTAATTGACAGATGAATTATTATATTTTTCAAGTAACTAAGATAAAAAATGCAAACTTAATAAATTGACTTTCTTTTTTTTTTTTTGGGTAAAGATAGAAGATGAAGGTAGAAAAAGATCAAACATACCCTTTTCTCCTCCAAATAAATAAGAAAACTTAATTTGATAAGTGCCAAAATTTCAATATTAGGCATGGTAGGTATCCTAAAATCGGAACCTAACTGAGGTTCCGGTGCTGGTCTTCAATTTTTTAGACGGGTACTCAGAACCATTTACCCCTAATTGAACACTAAAATTGACTTTTTTTTTTTTACAATAGTAAACTTGGGTCACTCCACTAAACCCTTATCTCAAGGGATACTCTAGTGGGCCAACCAGTCCATGGAGGAGGGGGAAACTATGCAAGCCCAAGCCTCAACCCACCCCCCTTCAATCCCAAATAAATGGCAATAAAGAGTTTCTCCACTCAGATTTAAATCCAGGTGGTGGAGGTGGAGCAAATATGGTGATACCAACCAGACACTGTCTTGTTACATTGGTACTAAAAATTGACTTACTAACATATTAATGTAATCAAAATATTAAATACCTTTCAAAATACTATTTCCGAACACAATAGGCAAATGGTCGGTCCCTCGCGTCATAGTTTGTCATCATTACCATTGAATGATTGCACCATCATCTTATAATGAGGCGAATGCACATAAGGTACGATTATGATTACCAAAGGCTAGTATTTTTGTGGTGCGAATGAGTTCTCCATCTTATTTTGAACAACATCGATGTAAAATTAGTACTAAAAGACGTATGATTTGTTAATAATACTGTTATTTGATAGCCTTTACTATTAATTTTAATAAAAAATAATTAAAAATTTGATTTAGCATTAGATTAGCAGTTACGAAGTCATATTAGTTTGCTAAGCAGAATTCGACAGAGTATGATTTTCTTTTTGTCATACTTACGGTTGATCCTCATATAATTAAATTATATAATGCATAACTTGGTCATGTAATACTTCAATTTTAAAAATTATTGATAATTTAGTTTTTTTATGTATCAATGATAATGGTAATACTATTACTTTTTATGGGTGTTTTAGAAAAAAAATACAATATAAAAATGAACGTTTTTTATTGAAATTTTCGTTACTAATTAGAATCTATGGAAAATGTTTTATATTTTATTTTATGTTATTAATATGTTACAATTAGAGTTGGGAAAAGCTAACCCGACATGATTACCGACACGAAGTTAAGTGGGTTTGGGTATAAATTTTTGACCCGTTTAATTAAATGGGTTGACACGTTCAACCCGTTTAATTAAATGGGTTAGGTCCAGGTCGAGATTCTCGACACGAAAAAACACCTATTTAACCCGTTTAATTAAATGAGTTAAATATGTCAACTCATTTTTTCATTTGTTATTTATCCATTTACTTTTTATTACATAATTAAGAATATAAAATTTTTTAAAAATTATGTATTATGACGAATTAGGGGAATTTTAAAGAGTAATTATTTAATGTGATATGTAAACTTAATTTTTAACACTGTAATTACATATTAGTTGAGAATATTAAATGCGAGATAGTTAATTCAGCGACTGAACTTGACCTGTTTATCTTAAATGGGTTAAGCGGGTCAACCCATTTAAATATTAAATGGGTATAGATCAAGATTATTCAACCCCTTTAATAAACGAGTTAGGTTCAGGTCGAGGAATTCTCAACCTGTTTAAATTTGACATGAACACGAACCCGACCCAACACGACCTATTGTCCACCTCACCTATTGTCCACCTCTAGTTACAATGGTGTAAGTGGAGGAAAACAAAGAAATTGCATTTAATTGCATATTAATTATAATAAACTAAATATAATTTAATTTTCTTATAAAGTGTAACATGTATGATTGCACCCCAAAAAATAGTAATATTTATGATTGTAGTAAATTATTTAAGTTTGAAAATAAATTAGGAGTAACCAAATAAACCTCCCAAATTTTATTATATATGTGGGTCTTCTTAGTACATTCTGTTACACACACACACACACACACACATAATATATATATGTATATATATATATTATATTATATATATATATATAATATAATATATATATTATATATATATATATATATTATATATATATATATATTATATATCTATATATATATATATATATCCAACCATACAGAAATCCCGTTCAATGTTTTTCTCTTTGTAGAATGGATGATGCATTAGTATATTAATTGAACACCCATATATTCAAATGTATAATTATAATCTTTCAATGAATCTATTCAACAAATTTTGTTTTCCCACCAATTAAATAAATTATCATAATGACAACTTAAATTTATAGAGATTGCATTTTGCAAGAGCAAAATTTGACTTGTGAACTTAAGAACAAAATATGAATGTGGTGTCCCTATACCGTGGCCGACCATCACAGAACTAGCTGGCCAATCCATCATATGAAGAAAAGTGCATGAAGAATTTTTCTTAATTTATTATCTATGACTTGACATGGTGTTAACTAGAATCAAAGAGACATATAATCTTTTTAAAAAAAGAGCGATTCTCTCAAGATGCAATTAACATTCACACACGGTTTATTAAATACCAAGTTTACTAATATGTGTGAGGTATGAAACTTCAATTTTCTTTTTGGTTGTATATGAAAGATCAATTCAATTTCCATATCCCATCAGCTTAGAACTTGTTTGTTGTAGTGTTTAGAAAGCATTTGGTAACTGCTAATCGTTTTCAACTGTTGTTAAACACTTTCAATTGCTAACCATTAATTCTAACTGCTAGTAAACGTTGTTAATGGTTGGTAAACTCCAGTCAATGCTAACCGCTATTACCAACCATTGGTAAAAGCTAACTGGATTCTCAACTGCTGTCACACTCTAGTAAAAGCTAATCGATAAGCCTAAAAGCTGCTAAACGAAAGGTTTAACTATTGATGATTGTAGTCATAAATTTTTAATTACATACTAATTTAGGTCACCTTTACAATTGATATTACTGCTTTTTACAATTTATGCAGTCCATATGAAGTTTTGTGATCATTATTCTAAAATTATCACCCAAAAATAAAAATATTTCACTCATTAACCAATAAATAAATAAATAAATAAGAAACTCACTTCATGTCCCAACAAATAAAAAAGAAGAATTGATACATATTCACTCATTTTCACCTTGACAATCAATATTCTGCTTGTTCAATTCTTGTTGCTCCATAATTTGAATTACAAATGCATGATTACAATCGTTGGTAAAAAAATCTTGTCACTGCAAAGCTTTGCTAAACGATATGAATTATTGTTGAACATTGCTAAATAATTCTAAAAATCCTGTTACGCGCTATTAACTGCTACTCGCATATCCTAACCATTGCTAAACGTGGTTAATTGCTACCTACTAATACTAACCGTTGATAAACACTGTTGACCGCTAGTAAATGCTGATAAATAGTAATAAACACTACAGTTATTCCAAACCGTTGGTAAACACTAGTAAACTCCACAAAATGCTATTAATTACCAAACAATAATTTTAAACACTGAAATGAACGGACACTTAATTCAATTAAACGTCCATATTTCTAATGAGATTCGAACCCTCATCTGACTTGTCTTGTGCACATGCACAAGGTGGGATTCCTCCCCTTTAATGTACCCTTTGGAGCTAGGAACTCCTATAAATGTTCATTTTACCCTCGTCGGGTATGTCTTGGCCGTGATCTGATAATTGGCGTCCAAGTGTCCAACCCATGCATCCCTTTTTAAGGAAAAAAGCAACTTTTGACTTTCAGTGATTTACGCCATTTATTCTTTTATGGAAGTGTCAAAATGACTTGTTAGTTTAGATTTTTTTTTTTAATTACCATTTTAGCTGTTATTACTATTAAAGTTTTTCTCTTTTTTTTTCAAATCAATGGAAAATAGTGCATTAAATGATGCTATCTCAAACTTTTCATAATTTAGACATGATGATTATTTTTGGAATGGGTAGAATATTATTCATCAGAAATGTCAATTCGTTTAATTACTAGTTTTGATGTTATATCTTTTTTTCCCATCTCTTTGAGCTATCCTAAATCTTAGGATCCTTTCCACTTTCAAAACAATTTACATAACTTAGGCCTGTTCATTTCGTATGTCTTTTTGATTTACTAACCTCAACCTACTTCAGCCCATTTCAATCTACTTCAACCCACCTAAAAAAAATACCAACCTCAGCCAACCTCAACCCACTTCAACCAACATCAACCTACCTCAACCCACTTCAACCAACTTCAACCCACCCCTTCATAATTACATTTTCATTATTTTAACACAGTTCAACCCACTTCAACCCACTTCAATCAACTTCAATCAACTTCAACCCATCTCAAAAAAAAATATCAACTTCAACCCACCTCAACCAACTTCAACCCACTTCACCCTTTTACCCACCTCAATTTACCCACAAAAAGAACAGGCCCTTAGATACAACTATTATTTTGAAATGGTGAGAGTATGTACTATACATATTAAATATATTTCATTATTCAAAAATATTAATTAGCTTAACTGGTGATGTTGAGGTTATAGTTTTTAATCCCTTTGGGCTGTCCTAAATCCCACGATCTTCTCCCTCTTTGAAATTGAAAGGAAAGCTCTAACCTTGATTCTTTTGGTGTCGGAAAGAAGCATACGTTCCTTTCGTTTTTGTTTCTGCTTTTTTTTTTAAAAAAAACGGTTAATAAGCTCTCGATATTTTGTTTACTTTTTTTTGAACAGTTAATAAGCTCTCCGTGTTTTGTTTATTTATTAGACTGCTAATCGTTTTATTTATAGTTTTGAACTTGTTTCATAAAATTTACTCCACATGTGAGATTTAGTTCATTTCCTTTTTAAGAGGCTCACTAATTCCATGACCATCTTCAATTTTGCTAATCTGTCTTCAATTTATTGACTAGCTATTTGCCTATCTTCTATTATCTATTGAACATATCAGTTATTCTATCAAACAGAATGACTTAACACTATGGGGAAAAAAATTTCATAGTTGGCTACTTTACACAGATGTGTATCACAATTTACGTATAAAACTTGTGTTCTACTGGGATAAACAAGGATTATCATAATTTGGTAAAAGGGTGAAAAGGAACTTATGATTAGACTTTAACTTCAAGTTGGTATATCACAATGATAACATATGTGGGTATAACCGCTGAAGAACACTTGGCATAAGTAGTTAGTTTTGTTTTTCCCATGCTTTCGATCCAAGTTCGACCTGGTGGATGCATATGTTGTGCTGTGTGCATAAGGCTCTGTGGTTGGGTTTAGTTTCTAGACTTATTAATTGCCTGTACTTTGATATCCTTTAACCTTTGATTTGTTCCGATCCATTGGTTTCCCCTTAGATAGGGGCCTAGTGAAAACAGGCTTGCTTGCCATCAAAAAAAGTGTGATTATAACCACATTGGAAAAAAAGGAAATCAAAAACAAAATTCAACACATGAAATGTTGTTAGATGTTACATTCAATTTTCTTCTATTTGGTTGGCGCTTTTGCTTAATCCAAAGCAGAATGCATGAGCTTGAGAGACATGAAATTTGAAAGGGGAACAAAAGTGATGAAGCTGAACTAACTTAAAGGCTATCTTATCAAGAAAAATATGTTACATATATATAATAAAATGCCAAGTACTAGATAATTGAAAAAAAAAAATATACCTCCTGTCATTAAAATGCAGTTTGCCACCAAAAAGAATGTATATATATTTCAAGTATGGTTACAATCAATTACATATTCATATATGACATTTCATTATATCTCAAATGATGGGAATTAATTTCCTTTAGCACAAATCTTGATGCATTAAGCATAATCACACATCCCGTAAATGCAATATTGCCCTTTCAAACACTTATTGTTGCAACTCCCACAATGTCTCTTGTCATAGGCTAAGTCCACACATTGGCCATTGCAACAACTATAGGTGTACTTGCACTTGTTGTGACAAGCCCCACAGTGTTGCTTATTGGTGCCTAGATCAAAACACTTGTTCCCACAACATGTAGAGTTCACCCCGTACACTAGGTAGCAAACCTCATAGTCCTTGTGGCAGTGGTCCGCAGGCCTTAGGCTCCTCCTTCGGTGGTGGTTGCTTTGGGCTAGGAATCGGCTTACCCTCTTTGAAGGAAATGATACAATTGGAGAGTAGTCCCCATCGATATTTTGAGAAACCCTAGTCTGTTCGTGTTGCTGGTAGCTGGTGGTGGTGGTGGTGAAAATGCTGAGTGCGATAACCATTGCCATAGTGATAGCAATCAAGAAGGTTGCCTTCAACATCATCTTCTTCATTGGTGATGCCATTTGCTATTGAAACATGAAGGGGGGGGGGGGGGGGGTTATTAGTTGGTTCTTCTTGTGGGTTGTAAGGCTTAGGAGGTTATAAAGGGGGGTTTTATAAGGGAATGGAGAGGAGTTGACCCTAAACATGGGGGAAAATTAAAGGGGAGAAAGGTGGGTTGAGGTGTGATGAATGGAGTGTGGTTCAATCATAGATAGGGTAAACTCTAAAAGAAAGGAGATGACTACTATTCAAAGTTTGTGTGTAGCTTCACAAGTAGGCAAGGGGGCTTCCAACATTTAATATAAAATCAGTGAATCAACATATGAAGGATGAGGGGTTTAAAAAAGAAAAATAGCCAAACTATGGGAAAGGGGTAATTAGTGTTTGATGATATCTACAAAGATGTGAATGTCGTTCGTAATTAGGACCAAATAGAAATGTTAATCACATAAATTGTAAATATACATGCATGGTTTAAAATACTGCAAATTTATGAAATAAAAGGGAAGTTTGCAAAATTTCATTAATATTGCATTAATTTTATTGACTACTTTATGAACATAATTAAAAATTTGGAATGCCTTTTATGTACTTATCATGTGTTAATTTTATATATTTTCTTATTATATAATTTAATATATATATATATATATATATATATATAATATATATATATATATATATATATATATATTAAAACAAAACAAATCCACTAGATTTTTGACACATGTCAGTCTCATAAAATTTCTAAGATAATCAATATTTTTTTAAAAAAATACAAGTCAGTCAATTAGGTATTGAAGATTTTCTTTTCACAACAAAGGATTTTATAAAGTTGATTACAATTTGGAAGATTTTTTTTCCTAAAAAAATTAAAATACAATATTTAATTATAATAATACATTATATTATGTTAGTAACACCACTCTTAATATTACCAAAAAAATGCAGTATATTATAATAAAATAAATACATCGATTACTAATAGTTTATTGTGCATGTTTAGTTTTCAATTCTTAGCCCAAATTTAGCAACCAGTATTTAGTATTATAAAGGTAGATAGTCACATACATATACCTTATATCTTATTTATTATAAAGACACAATTATTATTATTATTATCATTATTTTTCCTATCTCTTTGAACATAAATATAAATATCATAATGTTTTTCTTTCAAAAAAATTCAATATAAATATAAATATAGAATATTAGAGATCATATATAAAATAGAATCATACTTATGGATCTTATATATACAATATAATACCACAACAAATTATCAACAAAAAGTACCAAATTGCTTTCAATTTTTAGAACATAAGAGTTCAAACAAATATCCCCAGCATAACATACATGACCAACTCCTAGCCTGATTCTATATCTATTTTTTGACTATAATTTTTGCTTTAATTGAGAACATATTTATGGCCATTATGAAAATAATGTCATCAATACTTTGATCTTCATTAGATATTTTCCAATTGATTTTTCATAAAAAAATTTTATTATGAGTTAACTATGTCATTATTTTTTTAAATCAAATTTAGATAACTTTTTGTACTACCATACTTGCAAAATTATTATAGAAGTACAATATTACAATTGCTACAATAAACAGTTACTAATTTAATTATAGTATATTTTAATACATTAAAATTTTTTACACAATATATTCTCGTGACTTGCATCCTTTAATAACTATTGTGGCTAAAAGTTACTAATTATTCTACAAAACATCTAAAAAAGTTGTCTATGAGGTTGTTGCTAAATGACTTATTATTTTGTTTTAGTCTTGAATCCTCCATTTCATTTGAGTTGAGCTACTATTGACCCAATAAAGGATAGAGTTCTCCTATCACAGATTTTCTCCATTCATAAGTGCAAACCACTTGAGCCAACATATGTTGGTTGCTAAATAGCTTATTATAATTTTTATAAACAATTATGACAATTGAAAACTTATTAGATTCCCGGCAGTATAGAAAAACTAGTTAGGAATAAAAAACTAAAGAAAGGGAAAAAAAAAGACTAAAAATTAAGAGATGTTAAAAATCCATCCATAAATTTTACTGTTGCTTGACGATTCTTCTTAATTTAAGAACACCCCCTTCCATAGGCCCATTTTATTTTTTTAATTCAAATTTTATCTGATGTATCGAAGATTATAATCTTAATTATTAGGTTTAGACCACGATCACAACCAATTCCATAGTTAATATTGTTGATAATTAACTATCTGTTTAAAAAGTCATATTTGATCCTTTTTCACCTTTTAGTTTGTTCATTTGACTTTTCTTTTTCATTATAGAATTGTAATATGATTAGTTCAAAAAGAAAATTGTTTAATCCATTAGACATTAGAACTTTTGTCAATTGCGAAGAGAAAGTAGGAAAGGTGAAGTCCATATGCTTTGAATTTTGATAAATATAAATGCTAATTAAGTTTATGGAGACAAATTTGAATGACAAAATAAGGCATAACAACATAAGTAGCATCTAGCGTTAGGTTTAATATTGAGATATTCAGACATAAATGACCTTTATTCATTTAGGATTTATGAAACAAGATGCTATTAAATATTCATCCATATACATTGCTTGACGGAAATAAAGCAACTCACTAAACCACTAAGATCCTCCTTTTTTGGGCAAATTATTGTATACTTCCGGAGGCATGTACTCCTATTGTAATATATATACACATACTTTTTTCAATGTGTATTTGTCATATAGGCGGTTATTAATATATATTTTATTTACGTGATTTCCGGAAATATATACTCTCGGATATACGATATAGGCTTTATCTTTTCGAGAGGACCCGAGGGGTACTATGGATACAAAAACTGATTAGAAAAACCTTTCTTAACTGATCAACTAAAAATATGTACATATAAAACCAGACAAGGAATATCGTTTCATGTCCAATGTAGTAACTAATCGAGTGTTTGGTTTCCATCTCGATAAATACCATTAGTTACAACCTTATTTGTAGCTTGTCCCTCTTCTTCTTCTTCTTCTTCTTCTTTTTTAAAGAGAGAATATGTACTCGTCCTTAATTTGCCTTTTATTATTTATATTACTTAGTTTACTATTTATGATTGTTAACGAGGTCTTTATCTAATTATCAACAATGATTTCATTGGTACGTTAGATTTCAGGATTGATTTCTCATTTTCTATTCTATTGTCATTCATTTGAACCATGTACACATATATATATGTATGTATGTATGTGTATATATATATATATATATATATATATATATATATATATATATGTGTGTGTGTGTGTGTGTGTGTGTGTGTGTGTGTGGTGTGTGTGTATATATATATATATATATAGATAGATATATAATTGTTGTCATATCAAAATGTATATTGATGATATTTTGCATGGAACCATGGGACAACTATCAAAATCTATCTTGCACTTTTTTTTAAAAAAAAAAAAAAAAAAACTAAAGGATGAATTCACGGCAATCTAGATTCGACAATAAGCATCACACTCAATCAAATTCATAACTGAGTAAACCTTTCAATGGAGAAAATTAATTAAAACTCTTTTGAATACTGCTCTTATCTCAATGAATACTCCATAATACAACCTCTAATAAGGAGATTATAAATCTTGCATAGTCTTCTCATTGAAAAAATTTATCTACTCTAGTAGTCGAAATTCGAAGAATTGATGCATATTGTAGATAGATCTTGCAATCACTTGATAATCTGATCATATCTAAGCGGAATGACATGAAAAGAAATGGGTAAAATTGCTCAAGGAGTGAGAGGCAATACCATCCATAAGAATAGAGTACATTAAGACTAGTAAATAGAAATGAGAATATCTATCAACAAAAATGTTAGAATAACATGAACAAAAGAGATTGGGGGTTTACCAATTACCATTGATAAGAAGTCAATGATAACCCCGAAGAAGCAAAGAAGAAATTGGGTTTCCTTGAGAAGGGATGAGGAAAAGGAGATTCGGGTGTTAATGTGTTATATATATCAATGTGTTACATATATATATAATTTGTTGTGTATTTACTATTTACTAAAAAAAAAAAAAAAAAAAATACACATAACGAGCCAACGGAATGAAAAAACAGAAAAGGAAAATAAAATTACTTACCTCACCACGGGTCAATCTTCCTTGTTTGGTGAAATTGACAAAGCTTTCTGCTTGGGAAAGAGGATCTTCATCTGCTGCCCCGAACCAGTCCTCTCTCTCTCCTAGGGTTTCGGTTCTCGCTCCGCTCAAAGTTCAAACCCACCATCTCCGAGACCTCTGCCTCCCCTCTCGCTCTCTCCAATTTCTCTCTGTACATCATATCTCTCTGACAATGGATCCGGAGCTCGAGGTAGTCGGACGCCATGCTTTGCTCTTCGACGACGACGCCAGTGCGGCGTTTGTGAACTCCAATGAAGCCCTTGTTGAATGGAATTCGCTCTTCATCGATCGATACGATGTTCGGCACCTTCTCTCTAATCCACCCTCTTCGTTTCGGAGGCTCCACCATGCTTCCTCGCATCCTCCCGATTCTCATCTGGAATCCGAGCTCGATCTCGAGCGCTACGCCGACCTTCCATCTTGTTCTGATCAACCTGGTATGTGCTGTTTTTGCCTATGATGAATTGCAGTTCAAGTTTTTTCTAATTCAGTTTAATTCCAGTTAAGTTAGCGTTGTGGTGGATTTGATTGATGTGTTAATTATGTTATTAGTTGTTTTTAGAATTTGGGTGGTAGGAAATGTGAAATATTTTATGGAGATTAGATGAGTAGGTGCTTGAGTTGGTGAAATCTACTATTGGAGAAAATCACGAAGTTGGTTGCTTGTTTGGATTTACGAGGGTATTTTCAGATGAGGGCATGGGTACAGAGGCTATTGCCATTGGAGACTATATTAAAAACTTTATAGCGGTTACTACTCGAAAGAAAAGAAATAGAGCACAGTTTCATGAAGGAATTTTCTGTAGTTTGCTGTAATACAAACTGAAGAAACTGGCACAAAGTGACTCTTTCTGCTGCTTGAAAGATGAATTTGAGGACATAGGTATGATGTTCAAAACAGGCTTTAATTGGGCTAGTTGTGGCAGTGCTAGTGGTTGGCATGCATGTACACCTATTGATGGTAGAGGAGTTCAGGTAGTTGGCGATTTGGCTTTGGCTTTGGCTTTCTGTCCTTTTGTACAGCCATGGGGTGGAATTATCGTTGGTGTTATTCTTTCAATAAAGACTTTAGTATGCTATTTATGCCTCAGTGAGGATTTGATGGACTTGTGCATCATCCTTAACTACTAGAAGTCTCGTTGTTTCTTTGTGGCTTGTGCATTTCTCTTCAATGTGTTGGTTCTTCTTCTATGGGGGCAGGGTGCTGAGGACCCCCCCCCCCAAAAAATTGGCCAAGGATGTTTATGTTCTATAGTCATGGGCCACTTTGATCTGGTGCATCTTCGAGCATTCATAAATGTTCTTTCACAAACACGACATCATTGACCTAATATATGGACTTTGTGTGTGTGATTAACAGCTGACTTTTGATAAGGACGGTGTTTTGGGAATCAATCTAATGCTTACACTAGTTTTCATAAAAGTTGTTTGCTTGGTTCTTGTTATCTATTCTATGTCTCTTTGCAATAAATTTCCATATTTGCAGGAAAGTTTCTTATTTACAACAGATTGGTCTCTCGAAACAACCAGTAAGGGTATTTTTGCCTTCACCCTAGTAGTAGCGATAAAACTCAATTTCTTAAGTGTCTCCTTCATGAAGCTTTTTGGCAGTAATCTTAAGCATGACATCTGAAGGGCATTGGACTGTCATAATGTTTAATATTGTATTTCTCTCTCCTCTCATTAGAAGTAGAAACTGAAATGGAGACAAGGGATGCTGCTGGATTTCATGCTGTGCCTTTCTCATATGGAAACTCTGCCGACTCTATGGAGCAGAAGAATTCTGAGTTGGCTGTTGAGACATCTGTTTTCCATCCGCCATTTCCTGTGCCTGAAAGCCTACTTCAAAACCTGGTTAGTTAATGCCTTTTTAATGCCCCCCGTTCGTTATAAATTGAATAAAGTTCTGGAAACTTGATGCTGAATCGTTTGTTTCTTTATAATGAGCTGATGTGGCAAATGGTATTTGTCCAAGGTACGTATGATATTCTAAGGCTTACTATGTCTAAGTTTTCAGATGCTTGGAGCAGAACGGGCTTCTTGTGACTTAAGGTTGCCATTCAGGGGCACCTTGTTCTCTTTTGATCTCATGACAGATGGACCGTGCAGGTGGGATTAGGACAATAGAGTTCATTACTGTAATGGGAAATTCACATCTTCATAGTCACTTGGAGCATATGGAATGAAATGTTTCCTCATAGAGTGTTGATGTTTTATCATTTTAAGTTAAAGACTGTCAAGATCTGTGTGAGATACTGCACATCATGCTTCTTTGGTCTAATAATTCTAGCTCATTTAGGATATTCTATTCTATTTTAGCACTTATTGATATCAATTTTTGTTCTTGTTCTGTACTTTACAGCCTCCTACGGAAAAATTGCATCAAATTATGGCAAGGACTGCAATGTTTGTAAGTAAACATGGTGGCCAGTCTGAAATTGTTCTGAGAGTCAAACAAGGAGATAACCCTACGTTTGGGTTCTTGATGCCACACCATCATCTCCATCCATATTTCAGATATCTTGTTGACCACCCAGAATTTCTGAAGCCCGATGGTGATGGAAAATCCCTGGACTTGAAGAATAATGACACCCATACCAGCGGAGCACTTTCCCTGCTTGGCTCTTTTTATGGATCAGGCGAAGATGAGGACGGTGCGGCTGAGGTGCCCAGAGAATCTGAGCAAGTAGGTTCTGCTGAAACTTCTTCAGCTGGTGGTGGGATGTCTAAGTCACATCACTCAGAGCAGACAGCTATTGTGTCTCAGAAGGATGAGATTATTTCGAGCCATCCACATTCTTCTAAAGCAAAGGCAACTGCGCTGAATAAAAATCGTATCACTAGTATCAAGCCTGCCCTACCTTATGCTGTCAAAAAGGACGGAGAAGTCCGGGGTTCCACCAGTCGTGACATAGACCAATCAAAAGCGTCTGGTTTGTTTCCCATTTCCAAAGCTGAAACATTGATTGTGGACCCTCCATCTGAGGTAAAGAGGTTGGTTGATCGGATAGTTGAGATCATCTTGAAGAATGGCAAGGACTTTGAGGCAGTACTTGTTGAGCAGGATAAAAAGCATGGGAAGTTTCCTTTCCTTCTGCCATCCAATCAGCATCATGCGTACTATCTAAAAGTTCTGAAGAAGGCTCAAGAGGTTTGCTTCTTAACTGTATATGATGCCTGCTTTCTTGCCAAATATTTGCAGTGGTTTTTGCTACATGGCCGTCAAGTTCTGTTTGCAGTGAAGCTAAGGTAGACTTATAGCACATGGCAATAGCATAGGACTTTTTTTGCATGTCTGCATGTTATTAAAGAATTATTGTTGAACTGTAATTGGAAAGTTTTGCCAAGCTTGTGCTGCTTAGATGAATAATTGGTGGGTTCTAAGTGTTGTTGGTGTTCAGGTTCTCTTGTAGGAGATGGTGGCAAGTGTGTCGGAGAACATTTCATTACCTGTGTGTTTGATGTGCTTGTGATCTTTTGCTTTATTTACATGGAGAATGACTTCTTGCGGATTCATACATACTACATACCAAGAAAAGCATGATTTGCCCCAATTATACCATATAGTAATGGGTAAATCCAAACTATTGTAAGGATTCACTTGCGATGTTACTAGTGCATCTAACTTTTGTTGAACAAAATTAGCCCCCCTCCCCCCGAGTCCGTGTAGGGTGGTGGGGTTGTCAAGGGTTCAAGCTGCCCTAGCTCATGTTTGACATTTCATGACTTTACACTCTTTATCAGAATGTCCCTTGAGGTTTCGACTTTTAGTATATATTTTGGTATTTGCTGGACATCCTTCAATGTCTTCATTGAATTGTGATATTATCCTGTTCTTTACTGTCCCGTTATTGTGCCTCTCGCTGTTCTGGCTAATATTTTATCTGCTGATCTCTTTTGTTTTTTTTCGCAGTCAAGATTGAGCAGTAAGAGCTTTAGTTCTGGAAAAGATGGTTCATCGTGGCACGAATTAGATAGGAGAAGTGCTTCGGTCAAGGAAAGTGATTTTCCATCCTCGGGTACTGCATCCCATGAGTTGCCACTTGAATATGATGATGATAGAAAAGAGAAGTTCAAAATGGTACTTGGCAAATCCAAAAAGGATTTGCTGGATCAGCATCGTAAAGACGCACAGCAGCAGCCTGCAGTACAAGTGGATGCAGCCGCAGCGGCTGCTATACTTCAGGCTGCCACAAAAGGCATTAAAAAGCCTTATTTAGACATTTTCTCCAAGACCTCTTCGAATGGAGCGAATCATGGGTTGAGCAGTGAGGCCGGACAGGCTTCTAGTAGTCGTCAATCATCACAGCTTCAAAATTCAGCCCAAAAGCCACAGGAGAATGGAAAGCCCAGTGTTACAGTTCCTGTTGCTAAGGAGATTGCAAAAACGGCTGCTCTTGCAGCTGCGAGTGAGGCTGATTCCTCTGAAGCAGGGCTGACAAGGGAGCAGAAACTCAAGGCTGAAAGATTAAGACGGGCAAAAATGTTTGCAGCCATGATCAAGAGCGGCGTTACACCGCTAGGGAAGGAACCTCCGCGTGCCTTATCGGTGGACCTGCCTGGGTCTGGGATTTCTGGTTCAACCACCAACCCGGTCAATGAAGGAGGAAAAGACAGAGAGGGAAGCTATATTCAAGCGGAGGGTGTGACTTCGGATAGAATAGAAAAGTGCAAGAGAAATTCTTCTTCTGATGAAAACGAACTTAAATCAAGGAAGAGGCGCCACTATAGGTCTAGAAAACATGATGATAGTGAAGGGGAGGGGGATGAGGGGAAGAGAGGGAAAGATGATGATGAAGAAAAAGAAGAGGAAGAACGTAGGCATTCTAGAAAGAAGCATAGATCCCATCATTCTTCACGGCACCATAGAGACAGAAGCGAGGATAGACATAGGCATGGAAGAAAACATTCTTCAAAGAGCAAAGAAAAGCGACTTTGCCATAAACATGAGAGCTCTTCTCAAGAAGATGATGATGATTATGGGCATCATCATCGGCATAAGCATGATGTGTCTTCTTCAGAAGACGAGCACAGGCACTATAAGCGGAGGCATAAGCATGATAGTTCTGAAGATGAGCGGAAGCACCGTAAGAGGAGGCACAAGGAGTCTCAGAAAGCCAAGCAGAGGCATGAGGGGAAATCTAGGAAGGAAGAGAAGTCTTACAGTGAAGAAGTGGAGCTGGAGGAAGGAGAGATCAGGGCCAAATCCTCAGATCAGTCTCTATCAACCGCAGGAGATCGTGCTTATAGAGAAGCCTCCGTGGAGGGTTCAAAGTCATCCAACCAGGAAGCCTGGACTCCTGAAACCACTGAGGTTCCTGATGATCTTAGAGCCAAAATTAGGGCAATGTTGCTGGCAACCATGTAACTTCCTTTTTGTTCAACTTCTGGTCACGTGTATTTATTTTCTGAAAAATTTATTCTTGCACTTAATGAATGTTTCTGGTACAGCTCTTGGAGAGTTGTACAGTTTCAGGGAAAGTGGAGAGAGGGAGAGAAACAGAACGAGAGAGAGAGAGAGAGAAAAATCATATCATTCATCAACCTACTCAGTAAGGGCCAGCGTGGCTCCTTATGTACAGGCAAATTTGCCTGGGAGTACAGCTGTTCTAACAACCTTTCATAGTTATGACAGATTGCCCGCTATGCAGAATCAGTTACTATCACGAGATTAGCACGTGAGCGAGGATTCTATAACAATCCTTTCCCCTTAGGTAGGGATAGGCAATTGGGTTAAGCGGTCGGCTTGTTTAAAATAGGTTAGTAATTGGTCGGGTTAATAATGGATTAGGACAATATTAGGTCAGTCTATTAAAGCATATTAACGGGTCGAATTGGGCTGATCCATTAACGGTCCGTTTAGTGGCCAATTAATTTTTTTCAATTTACTTGACAAACTAGTTTACATGTTCTAATTAGTTAAACTTATTACTAATACTCTGTACATAATAATAATTATTATATACTATTTTTGGGCGCAAGTTTGTTTCATTTTTAAACGGCCCAAAACGGGTCACTCATGGGTGACTTGACCTAACCCATTTATTAGCTTGGATGTGTATTTTCTAACTTTGAATTTGGACTAGTTTAGTTTGGTTCGAAAATTACAGAGATTTTGGTTGAAAAATTAACTCACAAAAAATACTCCTTAGTGACAATGAACGGGTCGGGTTCACTTGGCCCATAACCCAGCTCGACCCATTAACAAATGTGTTAGGCCTGACCCTGCCCGTTTAGTTAATGGGTTGACCCAATCCGGTCCGATCCGATCCGTTGCCCACCCCTACCTTTAGTATAAGCTTGTTGTCAAGCTTGTGAGTTGAACTGAGGGAAACGTTTCTCAATATCAGAATAAAGCTCCCATGTTGGATCTTCCTTAGGTGTGCTGGACCATTGCATCAATATATAGACCACTGCATGGTTGCCTTGTTTGCCCAGCCTTCTGTCCAATACAGCTATAGGCTCTGCCTGGATTAATCCCTCCTCGTCTATCTCTGGCATATAGCCTTGAACACGTGCAGAACCCACATGTCTTTTGAGCTGAGACACATGAAAAATCGGATGTACTTTAAAAGCAGGAGGAAGTTACAGCTTGTAGGCTACCTTGCCCACCCTAGCTACAATATGGAAAGGTCCAAAGTACTTAGCAGCTAGCTTGTGACATGTTCTTAGGGCCACTGAATTCTGCCTATAGGGTTGCAGTTTAACATAGACCAATTTCCCTACTTGAAACTCCACATCCGTCCTGTGCTTGTCAGCTTGCGATTTCATTCTGCTCTGTGCACGAGACAAATGAAACTGCAGCATCTTGATACACTCTACCCTGACCTTTAAACTATTGTCCATTGCCTCCACTTGGCTATCCCCAATAATATATGGCACATGGAGGGGTGGCTGGCCATACACAACTTCATAAGGAGTTGTTCCAATAGCTAAGTGCCAATTTGAATTGTACCACCATTAAGCTAAAGGCAGCCAACAATACCCATTCTTTAGGTCTCTCACTAGCCATGCATCTTGGGAAGGTCTCCAAAACATCTATTCACCACTTCAGTTTGCCCATCAGTTTGAGGGTGGTATGAAGTGGACATATGCAATGCTACCTTTTGTAATGTGAATAATTCTGTCCAAAATTTTCTCAAGAACACCTTATCTCTGTCACTTACTATGGTCTTGGGAAGACCATGCAATTTGTAAACTTGTTCAAAATATAATTGAGCTACCCTAGCAGCTCTGAATGAATGGGCCAAGGGTAAGAAATGAGCATATTTGCTTAGTCTGTCCACCACCACAAAAATAGTGTCCTTGCCTCTAGAAGTAGGTAGACCTTCAATGAAATCCATTGAAATATCCACCCGAATAGCTCCTGAAATTGGCAGAGGCTGCAAAGTTCCGGCTGGAGACTGCAATACAGGTTTGCATCTTTGACATATTTCACAAGCTCTTACCCAATTTCTTACAGCCTTCTTCACTCCTTTCCAATAGAACCAACTAGTCAACTTCTTGTAGGTCACCTCCATCCCTGAATGTTGTTCAAAAAGAGATGCATGGATCAACTTAATCAAGTTGTTCCTGATATCTTCACCCAATCCTACTATCAATCTTCATTTCCTCTTTAGCAACCCTTGTTCCCTAGTGAACTTATGGTGGGAGTGTTGAGGCAGGGACAACTCAGAAATGAGCCTCTGTAAGTCCTGTCTTGTTCCCAGCTTTCCTTGACCTTGTTGAGGAGTTCAGTGTCAACAGAGCTTAAGGTAAGCTCCATAAGCTGTGCACTTGAAATCCTTGAAAGGGAATCAGCAGCAGTGTTGTCCTTCCCCTTTTTATATACCATCTCATAGTCTAGACCCAACAACTTGGGTAATAACTTGCTCTGTAGAGGAGTGGAAATTTTTTGTTCCAAAATATACTTAAGACTGAAATGATCAGTCTTAATAACAAAGTGTGCTCCCATCACATATGATCTCCATTTTTCTATTGCATACACTACTGCTAAAAGCTCTTTCTCATAGGTTGACCAACTCTGACGCTTAGGTGCTAGAGTTTTGCTAATATATGCAATAGGGTGCCCTTGTTGCATTAGAACACCACCAACACTTGACCCAGAAGCATCAGTTTCAATAGTAAATTGTTCCTGAAAATTTAGAAGGGCAAGCACTGGGGCTGTTGTCATAGCAGTTTTGAGGGTAGAAAAGGCTTCCTCTGCCTCAAGGCTCCAATAGAAAGCATTCTTCTTCAGCAAGTCTGTGAGTGGTTTGCTAATAATACCATAATGTTTAATAAACTTCCTGTAATATCCTATCAACCCTAGGAATCCCCTCAATTGCTTGACTGTAGTAGGTGTAGGCCAGTTCGGCATAGCCTTTATTTTGGAGGGGTCAGTAGCTACTCCCTTCTCTGAAATGATATGTCCCAAGTATTCCGCTTGATTGTTACCAAAAGAACATTTGCTCATTTTGGCATACAATGTATTAGCCCTTAATATTTCAAAAGTAGTCCTCAAATGAGACAAATGAAGGTCATGAGTAGGGCTCTAGATCAATATATCGTCAAAGAAAATGAAGATGAATTTTCTGAGATAGGGTTTAAATACATGATTCATGAGGGTTTGAAAAGTGAAAGGAGCATTAGTTAGCCGAAAAGATATTACCACAAACTTATAGTGTCCCTCATGTGTTCTAAAGGCTGTTTTGGCAATATCACCATCATGCATCCTTACTTGCGAATATCTTAATCTGATATCAATCTTGGAAAAATACCTTGAACCATACAACTCATCCAAAAGTTCGTCAATGACTGGTATAGGAAACTTATCCTGATAGTGTACTTATTCAACTCCCTATAGTCCACGCACATTCTTCATGTGTCATCTTTTTTCTTGACCAACACAATTGGGGATGAATATGGGCTCTAGCTAGGCCTTACAACCCTAGTTTTCAGCATTTTCTGTACTATTTTTTCAATCACATATTTCTGTAATGCTGGATATCTATAAGGTCTAACATTGATTGGGGGTGTTCCTTCCTTGAGTATAATGTGATGATCATGAGTCCTATGGGGAGGAAGTCCTCTTGGTTCAGCAAATACATCTTCAAATTCACGTAACAGCTGGACTACGGAGGAATCAGTTACCTGAATTGTGACAGCATTCTGCTCAACAGCAACTGAGTGAACCTGTTTAGCAAAATTCTGTGGAGCTATAGAAGTGGATAAGACATGCTGCATATTTTTCCTTTCATCCATTATATAGTTACAGGCTGATTTCCTTTTATTACCACTTGCTTTCCTTGGTGATTAAATTCCATCCTGAGTTTCTCAAAGTCCCATAAAATGGGTCCTAAAGTTGATAGCCATTGCGCTCCAAGAATCATTTCACTACTGCTTAAAGGAACTATCATAACATCAGTCTGAAATTCCTCCTCACCTATAGACCAGGTGAAGCTCTGGCATATGGCTGAGCTAACCAATTTTTGTCCATTGGCTGCAGAAATTTGTAATGGAACTATATTCCTTACATCACAACTAAGTCTCTTAGCAGTAGTTACATCCAAAAAAATTATGAGTACTTCCTCGATCAATGAGAATATACAGAGAATTCTTCTTAGACTTTTTCCATAACACCCATGGTTTGATAAGTATTAAGCCCAACTAAAGCACTAAAGGATATATGAGGGGTCTCTTCTGAAAAACCTGAAGGTTCCTCCACTTTTAGTTCCTCCTCCTCCTCAGCCATCTGTTCTTCCTCCTCATGACTATTAAGCTCAATCTTACAAATCTGAGCCTTACATTTGTGCCTCGGTGTATACTTCTCATCACAATAAAAACATAAACTCTTAGCTCTTCTCTCATCCAGCTCCTGTGCGGTCAATGACCTACCAGATTTCTTAAAATATGAGGAAGATTGAGAATTATGTGAGGAGAATGTGGGTCTGCTATATGATCTCTAACTGGGGTTGTTATGGGATGTAGCTGAAAAGCTTGGCTTATAATGTGGTGTCATGGTCTGAGAGTGACTTGGTTTTGCCAAGACTGGTTTCTTCCTAGCTATGGAAGCAAGAGTAGCCTCCTATAATTTGGCTAAGCAATAAGCATTGTGTAGGGTCTTTGGTCTAAACATTCTTATAGTGTTTTGGATTTCAGCACTTAACACACTCAAGAAACAACTAAGTGCATGGCTCACAGGTAGATCCTCAATCCTTAGGAGTAATGTATCAAATGCATCTAGATACTGCTCTACTGTCCTAGTCTATCTTAGTTGCATCAATTCAGACAGGGGCTCATCAAAGGGTTGTTTCCCAAACCTTCCCATAATAGCCTCCCTATATTTCTCCCAACTTGACCATTGTCCCAATGTGAATGATTTCATAAAAGACTGGTGCCACAGCAATGCCTTTCCCTCTAAATGTATAGAAGCAATTTTGACCTTAACATTTTCAGGAGTTCCATCAACCCCCAAAACTGACTCGCATTCATACACCCACCCTTGCACATCATGACCCTCAAATTTTGGGAAATCCACCCTAGATACCCGTGAGAAATTTGAGTAGGAGTTATTACGAGGAGAATTCTGGTTACCTTCCTCATTGAAGTGAGAAGACATCCACAGAACTTGCTGGCTCAAACCTGTAATCAATTCATTCAGAGTGGCATTGATCTTGTCCTGCTGAGCTTGTTGTTCAAATAGCCGGTTCTTGATTTCATTCTGAAAAGCAGACCAAGACTGTTGCAAACTATTCCATTTTTGCAGCTGGAGTATTCTCAGAAACGGCCATGATGAAAGATCCTAATTCACTTGTGGGCTAGATTAGTTGAGGATACTAATCAATTAATCAAGTATCAAAGAAATTTGTGTTTGACTTTTTGATAGCTAGACTATTGGAGATTCAAGCCAGTTAATCGACTAGAAGAAAAAGAAGAAATTCCAATCAGGATCAAGGAGCTCTAATACCACTTGGTACCATTCTTGGAGAGTTGTCCAGTTTCAGGGAAACTAGAGAGAGAGAGAGAGAGAGAGATCATATCATTCATCAACATACTCAGCAGGGGCCAGTGTGACTCCTTATGTGCAAGCAAATTTGCCCGAGAATACAACCGTTCTAACAACCTTTCATAGTTATAACAGCTTGCCTGCTATAAAGGAAATCAATTACTATCACGAGATCAGCACGTAACCGAGGAGTCTGTAATAGTTTCTCATTTTGGGTGGAAATCTTTGTCTGCCAATATCTGTTTCAGTTTCGCAGCAAGGTGTAACAGATTTGTAGCCAAAATGGACGGTAGGAAACGGACTGGTTAGCTAGAGATCAACCCAAGCCAATCGTGAGCATATTGCAAATTGCCTCCAAAACATGTAGATCTATAATCAAAACAACAATTCAATTAATACGAAGATCCATTCCATTACGGTTTCACAGAATCTTTTTTTGTGAGTTTCTTAAAATCAGCCTCTCTACGAGCGGGAATACCTGTAGAGGTAAAATTACCTATATCTGAATCTCCTCAAACCCCGCGAAAACAAGAACCATAATAAAAGTGTTGTTATTATCGTTGTTGTTATCCATTCTATTAGGGGAAGAATTAAACTACAATCTGATAAACGCAAGATGAATCTAATCAAACGATGAAGTTAAGGATCACAATGTGATGCAAAAACTCATAATCCTTTTAGTCTTTTGTTTGATCCATTTCCCCCCCCCAAATCCCCCCGTCTTTTTTTTTTTTTTTTTGATACCATTTTTGGCAATTGGGTCAGGACTCATGTCTCATCCCACATCTAATTAAATAATTAATTACCTCTGTGATATTTTGGCCCTTTTTTGGGGGGGACCCGTGCACGTAACAAGTCCTCAGATAAGTGACATGTGGAAACTCAGACAAATTCCAAGGTCAAATACTGATCAATAGGTGTGTCCCAATTATTACAGATATTTATTTTGTTACTTTTATTTTTGTTACTCTACTCACCTCTTGTAAATTAGTAATTGCATTCAGAGCACGAATTTCCGGAGGTTACACGTATATCTATCTTAATGAGTACTTGCCATATGCTTTTTTTTTTAAAGTAGATTTTTCTATGTGATTTATGAGAATTTATATTGATCATATTTGATAAATAACTATTAACTATTTATATTAGTTGTTAGCTATTAACTATTTGTATTAACTGTTTATAAAAGAAGTGTTTGGTAAAATTAGATGTTTTTAAAAAAAATATTTAGTAAAATTTCATTTGTACCCTTTTCTCTAAATTACTTTTTAATTAAAAATAATTTTTTATTTACTATTTATCTCGTTTTCTTTTCAAAAAGAATTAAATTGATATCATATGTATAAATTAACTTTATTAATAAAATCTTAATTTGTTACTAGTTGTATATAATTTGTATTCTTATTGATCTTTTTTTCCTTTTCAATTTGTGTATATCTATTCACATGATATATGCCTTAAAATATTTTTTTGTTATTTGCTACATTATTTTATTATTATGAATTGAAATTTATATATTCGAATGATTTAGTCTTGAATAGATTAAATTTAAATAATACACAACTTCAAATGTCATTACAAAAAGCTAATGCTATATGGTGTAATTTTTTTAAACTCTTAGGTAGTTACGTCATTTCCATAGACCGTTATTCCTAAAAGGCTAATGGAAATAACCTTTTGAGAAAGAGCTTTTTGGGTTCAAATAGCTCTTCTAAACAGCTCCTCAACCAAACACCAATTTAGTTATTTTGACTAGTTAAAATAGTTAAAATCCCTTAAAAAACTCTTTTTTTTCAAAAAAACTCTTGCAATCAAACACCGTTATTATAAGCTTCACTCTATCTCATATAATTGTAGACGTAGATCTTTGATCTTTAATAATGTTTGCGGAGATTTTTCTTTAAGCCATTTTTTGGTTTGGGGGAAATAATATTTCAAAAAATAATTTTTCAATTTTTTACCATTTGATGAAATTATATGATACATAATTTTTTTAAAAAAAATCAATTTTATCACTATATAAAAATTAATTTCTATTTAAAAAAAGGAACTTGATTGTCCTTCTTTACTTAGCTACGATTTTTATTATGTTTTTTCCTTGTTTTCTCTAATAGCCTAATTAGGTATTTTCTCTCGCTCCACAAATTTTAACTACCTACCTTGCTGTCCCCCTGTAGTAGTCCAATTATTCGGCGCAATTATCTAATTAGTTATTTTATCTCTTCTTTCATATCCTAGTGAACTACTTATTTCTCTATTCCATGCAATGATCAATTATCTAGTTTCCTCAAAAAAAATCAATAAAAATCAATAAAAATCAATTATCTAGTTTCTCTCTTCTCCCAAGATTCATGTGGCTTTTTATCTTTTCTCTAATTGTTGGTAATGTATATCATACACATGGGAATATTTACTCTCACTTATCAAGTATGTATATTTTCCAACGTGTATTTGTCATATAGACAAATTTTAATATGTGGTACTGATGTGGCTTATGAGAGTACGTACTCCTAGGAATATGATATAGACTTTGCTAATTGTTCAATTAGTTACGTTGTTTGTCTTTTCCTAAATCCCAACTATTATTCTCTGGCATTCAATGGGGAAATTAGTGATTTTCTCTCCCTTCTCAAGTGCTAATTAGTTACTTTATCTCGCTTCTATAACACAAATTTTTAAGTGAGATCGTCTCATATAAGAGTTATTGTGAGATGGATTGCTTGAAGGTTGAATTTTTTTTGAGGTTTTTCGTTGATTAATAATATATTTTGAAGTCATTTTTTAATTAAATGGTGGCCAATAAATCATCTAGCAGTGACTTTTATTATAGTAACCCCCTAAGTACACTATAAGTCACCCCAATTATTATTAAAAGCCATTAATATAAAAACATCCATTTTATGATATATCTTATGTAAGACGATCATACACAAGACTAATTAGTTACGTTGTTTGTCTTTTCTTAAATCCCAACTATTATTATCTGACATTCAATGGGGAAATTAGTGATTTTCTCTCCCTTCTCAAGTGCTAATTAGTTACTTTATCTCGCTTCTATAACACAAATTTTTGAGTGAGATCGTCTCACATAAGAGTTATTGTGAGATGGACTCCTTGAAGGTTGAATTTTTTTTGAGGTTTTTCAGTGATTAATAATATATTTTGAAGTCATTTTTTAATTAAATGGTGGCCAATAAATCATCTAGCAATGACTTTTGTTATAGTAACCCCTAAGTACACTATAAGTCACCCCAATTATTATTAAAAGTCATTAATATAAAAACATCCATTTTATGATATATTTTATGTGAGACGATCAAACACAAGACTTATTGTTTCCAATAGGGGTGTAACTGAGTCGAACTCGGTCAAACCGAGAATGAGCCGAGCTTTGACCAAGCGCTACCTGAGCTTTCACAATAGATTTTTTAATTTATAATTCAAATATTTACACAACCTAAGTTGAAAATTATTGAAAATTTTTTTACTTTAAAATGCTACAAACCCAACTTAAAGAAAAAGAAAAACTTATGAAGTATAGGCTTTAATACTGAACTATGGACATCTAAAATAATACAAAGTTTATGTATACCTATAAAACATATGCCATTCTTCATCCAATTAGCTAAATGAGCTTGATCAGGCCGAGTCGAGCTGACCCTAGCTAGGCTGGGGCTCAGCTCAATAGATATCCAAATCAAGCCCAAGCCAAGCCGAACTTTGGTCAAATCAAACTCAAGTCAAGCACAAGAACTCACCGAGCCGGCTCGGTTCTTTTATAGCTCTAGCTTCCCCAATAGCCCAATTAGCTAAAAATTCCACCATGACTTCGTTCCTCCTAGCCCTCTCTTCGTGTGATGATCTGCGGCGCTGTACTAGTACTGCCAGCCTCTTTGAAACCACTCTACTTTTCATCGTTAAATGATACTTGACAGAGGTGGTAACTTGTTTGTTTTTGTTTAAAGGTGGTTTAGTTTGATCTATCAAGTCTAAGCCCTAAGGTGGATTATTCATTTTAATTTTTAGGAAGTTATTGTGACTTTATTGTATTGATTGGGCTAGAATTTTATTGTTTTTCCCTGCTTAATTAAAGCTACTAATGATAATAAAAAATAGCTCAATTTTATCATTTTATCTTGCTCCAAAAAAAAGAAAAAATTAATATAAAAGTCCATTTTCAATTCCTTAGAATTTTTTTATGAATTTTTTTAAGATAATCCTTTCCTCCTCAACCGAATACTACCTTAGGCGAAAATGTGAACCAAATGACTTACATTGTTGAAGACTACTTCAACCAAGTTTAGGGAAGAAGCTTTCACCACATGGTGCATGAGCTTTTCTTCCTCGTGTCTTCTTTTCGTCTTTATTTTTATTTTTTCTTTTGTGTTAGGCCCCTCATAGTTCGAAACTCCTATTTGTACAGTTGTTATATCATACAACCAGTTGTGCAGAAGCAGTTGATAACCGGATTTCGGCTCATTAAAAATAGTATATGCCTCACTAAAATATGCTAATGCACTCTCAGTTTCGCTCAATAAAAATACTATATAGCTCACTAAAATATTTTAGCGAGCCGAGACCTATTTTTTAGTGAGCTAATAGATACTTTTAATGAGCAGACATACACGAATCAATGCATTTTATATGCTCAAGTTCACTCAGTAGCTTATTAAAATGTGCTATTATACAAAAAAAAAAAATGATATTGTGTATCTGAAAGTCACTAAATTATTTTATAGTTATATATATTATTCTTTTTTTAGTGAGCTATGATATTTATTTAGTGAGTTGAAATAGTTCTTTAGTAAGTTATAAAATATATTTAGCGATCAATATGATTTAGTAATTATTATTAATTATTAATAATAAAAAAGAGTGAGCAAATATATAATACACAATTTAAGTAAGCACATACGCATTCTTCTTTATATTTAGTGTACAGTTTTTTTAGTGAGCTACACTGTAACTTTTGGTGAGCTACAGTGTATGTTTAGTGAGCAATATATATCTTTTGATTAACTCAAATATAAGATTCTTTATATGCACAAGAATGACATATTTGAAAAGTTTCAATCACTTATACTCTTACTATTTCTTTTAGTGAGCTATGATATTTATTTAGTGAGTTATAAAACATATTCAGTGATCAATATGATTCAATGAGCAGTATTTACTATTCCTAATCAAAATGAGTGAGTGAATAACACCATACACAATTACACATTTTTTTTCATATTTTGACGGATAACATTGTCTTAGTGAGTTGCATTATAACTCTTGGTAAGTTATAGTATACATTTAGTGAGTAATATATATATATATATATATATATATATATATATATATATATATATATACTATATATATATATATATATATATATATATATATATATATATATATATATATATATTGTGTGTGTATGTGTGTGTATATATGCATGTGTATGTGTGTATATATATGTAGAGAGAGAGAGAACCAACTTACTTGAATAGAATAAATAAATAAATAAATTTAAGCAAATGAAATGTAAATAAATTTATTAATAGTCTAAATTATTTAAAAAAAAAAAAACAAAGAACGATTAGAAGACACAGAAACAATAATGCCTCAACCTTGCACTCAAATTCAAGAGTCATGAAGACCAGTAGGAAGCCAACAAACAACGTGACTCTAGAGCAACTCTTGCTTGTAAAAGCTTGCCGCACATTGACATAATTATGGGAAACACCAGACGAACAAAATGTATATCTGTCTCTGTCCGAAGTATTTGTGGAATATAGTTTCATCAATTAAGCATCTCGTCAAGAATAATTTATAAGGTAGCAGGGATAAATTAAAGTCTTTCCAAACAACTCTAACCAAGTCTACATAAAAGCTTTAACCACTTGTTACATAAATTTTTTTGTTTCTTAGGGGGTTATTGATAGGATAGGGGTATTTATTTATGTAAATTTATTGTATTTGTATTATTTATAATTATGAGCGTCTGGCTTTCAAATTGGGTGAGCCTTCCCATCACAAAATTATTCATATGGTATCAAAACACAGCTGATCCTGCAATTTTTGAGGGAAAGTGGAATGTATTTTTGCATGAGAAGGGGAAGGAAAGATTTGGCCTTGGTTGAATATAATTTAATTTAATTTACTTTTTCTATCAAATTCCAACTTATAGTTGTAGTGTTTATATTTTAAAAAATTAAAAATGCATGTATGTGAATTGATTAGTATATTCAGTTCGTAACTTATTGGCCTATATTAGGGGTGTCCATAAACACTAATCTAACCCCTTTTAAAATATCCCATTAGAATTTCTTTTAGATTAGGGGTATTCATGGACACCCAAAGCAACTAATAGAGCCACCTATGCTCCTATATATGCCTAATAAAAAACATTACAGACACTGGACAATAATAATACCAACCTTAATGTTGGACACCATTGGTCTGTAATTTGAGCATATTTAATGTTTTAATACCAAGACCAATTTTGAAAATGTTTTTGGTTGAGCTAATGCAACAATTTTTCAATAATATGCAAATACATATGTTTAAACCTAAGAATTTTTCAGCGTACGCAATTACATATGTTTAGGATACACTTGTATCACCGAAAAATATGTAATTACATATGTTTATTATACACTTGCATCACCGAGTAAAAATACCTTTAAAATCGATATTGATATAAAAATATTAAATTTGTTCAAGATTACCAATATCCAAAATTAAAATTAAGATTATTATCATCTAACTTCCCGAAACTACACATTATTATCATCCAATATTTCAAAAAGTTATTTATAGTTATATGTCTAGTACATTATACATCCATGGGCATATCATATATATATATATATATATATATTTTGGCTGCAATCAGTGTGCACATTTTTTTTAATAAGGATAAAGAGTGAAAGCTAAACGCCTCTTCTCATAAGAGTACGTCCAACTAAATAAGTGTGTACATACATGAATATATGTATTTTTTTTTTTTTGGATGTACGTATGAAAGGTGCAAAAGACAAATCAATATTGTATGAGCTAAGAATAGAAAGACGAGTCAACAAAATGACTCTGTCCTACACTGAAAGACCGTTTCTATAAGATCACCGTGAAATCAGCCTTGCTCTCCATCTCAACCTTCAGTCTCACCATCTTTCTTCTTCAAGATCTCATCTCTCTCTCTCTCTCTGTGATCAATAAGTACTCATCTCTCTGCACTTTGACGCAGTACTCCCCCCCCCCCCCCCGCCCCCCAACCATGCTTTTCTTTGGGAGTATTAATGGCGGTACAAGTAACAATGAAGGTGACAAAGAAAATCAAGGGCAAGATATGGTTAAGGAAATGGACTTCTTGTCAGGCTCTACTCGTTCATCATCAAATAATCATCATGCATCTGTTGATGAAAACAACGATCTTGATGATGATGAACATCTTCAGCTACAAGTAGGGGTAAGTCATCAGATAATTAACCAATTAATGAATTTAATTAAGTCTTAATAATTTTATCTTTAATTTTGTTGGTTTTTTTTTTTTTTTGTGTGTGTGTGGAGGGGAGATATTTTATGTGAGTGTATTTTTTGTGGTTTACAGACAGGGTTAAATCTTCAAATGGGTAGAGATTTGGGTGGTGCTGACAAGTCCATGGTTGACGATGAAGCATTATCAAGAAAATCATACAATAATCTAACCATCGAGGATAAGGTATGTTTATAAATATCTAGGTCAGTATTCTCTATTGGGCCAATAGTAACTCGACTCCAATAAAATGAATGATTTAAGACCCAAAAAAAAAAATATTTAGGCTAGTGGAAAACTAATTAAATAAATCAAGTCTTCTTCCACGAGTAAAAGTAATTATCGAATGAGACAGTTTCACACGAATTATTATTGTGAGACCCATAATTGTTTATTGTCTTTTTGTTTTGGGTGATTTAACCATTTTTAACCTACGTCAAACAATTTTTTATAATTAATATACCAATTTCATTAGAAAAAAACCTTCATAAAATTCAATCCTAGTTCTTTTTTTTTTTTTAAAAAAAAACTTCATTAAAAAATCCCTCCCCCCCCCCCCCCAAAAAAAAAATTCTATTCACCTTAGAAGCCTATATTTTTGTTTTTTTAACTTTATATTCCAATTGCACTTTGAAAATAAATTATAAAGTATAATTTTCTTGAATTTCTAGTTGATTGAGAAATCAAAAGGATAAAATATGTGGGTGCAGTTAGTATTTCTGAGGGATGAGATTGCAAAGAAGACAGTTGAAAATCAAAGGTTGAAGACTCTATTGAATCAAGTAACCAACAGCTACCAAGCTCTTCAATTGCAAATCAAAACCATTAGACAGCGCCAACTTGATCAAAATAAACACACAAAAGTCCTTCCAAAACAGGCACGTATCTCCACCTTTACTCTCTCTCTCTGTTCTTCACGTGCTTGAATAAAATACTTATTAGTGGCGGATCTAAATGTTTAAAATAGGAGTATCCATCTATTAATGTCATCAATACTGAACAATATCAATTAAAAAAAAAAAAAGAAGTTATATGATACATATTATATGTGGTAGTCATGTGTTTATATGTTACTTCAGTTGTTCAATAACAAGGAAGCAATAGAAGAAGCTGGCAAAAGCCACCGAATGAGACAGTTCTTGGGTCTTGGAGACGCTGCTCATCAAGTGAGTAGTATTGATGAAGGAGATGGAGATGGTGAAGAGGAATCGATGCCGAATTCATGTGATAACTATAGTAATAGTAATGAAGAGCACTCAAATAAGAGTGATGAAAGAGGAGATCACAGTGCAAAAATGGCTAGGAAGGAAGCATTACTTGAGAGATCATGGGGATCCAAAAACACAACATCAACTAGTAGTAATATGCAGATGCCAAGAGTGGGTGTGCAAGCTCCAACAGGAGAAGCAGTAGAGCAGAGCCATGAAGCAACTATGAGAAGAGCCCGTGTGTCTGTTCGAGCACGATCTGAAGCATCTATGGTAATACAAACTTATTTTCCATGAACGTACACTTTTAATTTCTTCTATAGTATATATAGTTATGTGTGTTAACTAGTAAAATTAGTTAGTAGAATCTTCTTGCATTTGGTGTTGGGATTAAATCCCCTTTAACATCATTTGTTGGGAAGGGAAGCGTAACATAAAATTTGGCAAACACACGTACGAACACATCACATGTCACAAGAGAAGAAAAACCATAAGTTTTATGTGGAACACCCCATCATATTGAGGGGAAAAATCATGACCCATCAACAACTGGTGCATCATCCACTATAATAAGAAAAGATAGATTTCAACCGGGTATACTCATAATACTATGCACTTTTAGTCTCATCTAGCTAGTGTTTGAGTCATTCCTCTCACTCACAAATCTATCTCTCTCCTCACAATACACTCTTCCCCTACTCGGGGCTTAGGTTGCTTGGGATGCATCCGACAAATACCTAGCCTTACACATGAGTCCAGACTCCACATTAGGTCAAGAGGATACCACCTACTCAAGACCCCACATTGGGTCAAGAGGATCCCTCTCTCACTTTCTGAGATGATTTTCAACTATGGCCTACAGCCTATATTGTTAAGACTTTCCTAATCCTACCAACACCTCTTATGCATTTAAACATCCACGTTCCATATTCTTGTTAACCAATCTTGATTTCTCCTTTCAAATTCCTTAATTCTCCATGTTTGCAATCTTCTAAGGCGTTACACTTCAAGTAATTACCTGCCAAAATAGAGCTTCCAATGCCAAAATTCAACATGAACTTGGGAAACCAATCTAATAATTAGAAATCTTCCCCCCCCCCCCTTCTCACAAAATTAGTAAAATATTAATTAACATAATTTTGGGTTGGACCAAAATCCGACATTTAACAGTAGTAATTCACAGTCTCATATATATACATACATATATGCTCTAATTGGTCTATTTTTTGTTTAAAGGCTAATCAGTGTGGGAAAGCACCCAACATTATATTCTTAACATCTTATATGATCACTATTTTGTACTTCCCTCTATGACTAGGGAAGGGGGTTAAGCACTTGAAAGGGCACCATTATTTACTCAATAATAATTGACATTAATTAGTTCATTCACAGGAACCTCGCTAATCTTAGGATACATCAAAATTTCAAGACAATTTCAGTGATGCTATCAATTCTCAGCCATGCATGGGAAATAATGCATGCACCATTGTCGCCTCATGCAGAAGCCAGAAGTTATTAGGGATCCCTTCCATCCTCCCGTTTAGCCCTGACAAAATTCACCCGACATTCGAAACCCGATGGATCCATACCCCATCCAAAATTCGAAATAGTCTCATCCGAAAGTGGACCCGAAATCCAAGTTGATCCAATTAACCGAACAAAACTCCATCTGAAATTTCTGACAAAATTGCTTATTTTCACATGACAAGCTTATTAAACCAAAATACAGTTGATCCGAATCGAAGTTCACTCTACCCAAACCGAATCGACTCGAAATGTGACCTGAAACATGACCAGACTCAAACTTAAACCGACCCATACCTAACCGAATGACCGGTTTGCCAGGTCTACTCCCGTCCCCAGCCCCCCGTGGGCGGGTTTATCATATGTTAGACGTTGTATGATAACTTAATATGTTGCAAATTATTATTGGTTTTACTCTAGTAATGTTTGGTTTGCAAACATGAAGATGTTATGGATAAATGTATTTTTGCAGATAAGTGATGGATGTCAATGGAGGAAATACGGGCAGAAAATGGCGAAAGGAAATCCATGCCCACGAGCCTACTACCGTTGTACTATGGGAACTGCATGTCCAGTTCGCAAACAGGTCAGCCATTGTTTCAATTTTTGTCGGCTAGTTTGCCAACGATTACTTCCTCCGTCTCAAATGGAATGTCTTCTATTCCTGACAGGAATATCTCAAATTAAGTCGACTTTTTTAAAATGGAAGTTTTAATTTATGAAAGTTTCTAAACTACCCTTATTTTTTAATTCAAAAATAATCGTCAAAAGAAATGATAATTAAAAGTACATTTATGAATTCAAATTAATGAGGACATTATAGAGATATTACCTTTAAAATAGTTAATTTATGGTAGTTTTTTTTAAAAATACGTAAAAAGTCAAACGGACATTCAATTTGAGACTAAAGGAGTACTGGGCTAGTTCAAGAAAATCAGGTTGTACTCTTATGGTCATGGTTTAATTTGATTGATGAAATACATAAAGTTGAATTATTGATTCAACTTGATAGTTGGGAACATTTGACTTGGAGTACTTTTCTTTGGCAATTTATTTAATTTTTACTCGTCGCTTTTAATTTATTTTTTAAAAAAATTTGAAGATGAGGTGTTAGAATATTTAAAAATCAATAAGTTATATATATATAACTTATCGGTTTTTAAATATGGTTGAAAATTGCTTCTTAAATTAAACATGGTGTCAAGCATTTCAGAGTGAGAAGTTTCAAGTTTGAATATCAGGAATCGCCATATTAACTATGTGCGAGGTAACTAATGAGGGGTCTTTGCAGCTTCCACTCTTCATACAGGCCCAAAGGAAAGTTGTGTGAGAGCATGTGTTAAAGCACAAAATCTATTCCTTGATCTTCAACCATCAGTTTAATCTTCTGGTTGAGTTGGTTCTCGAACATAGTACATAGTTAAAGTTTGCGATATGAATGTCTCAAGCCATGTACACGAGGCATATACGAAGTCAATTTGTGAGTTGATGTTAACTATACATTGGCCTAGGTCAACAAAAGGTGGCGTGCAAAACAACTACCAACTTCCATATTAATTCCTTGTCAACTTTTAAGAAATCTATTCATCTTGCATACATATAGCTAAGCATTTAATTCTCAATTGACATCACAACATGTTATTACTAGTTTCACATTTCAATAGGTACAAAGATGTGCAGAAGACCGAAGCATACTCATAACAACTTATGAGGGGCAGCACAACCACCCCTTACCAAACGCAGCAGTAACCATGGCGACCACCACATCAGCCGCGGCCTCGATGCTCGTATCCGGGTCAATGTCGAGCCCAATGGGCGGGCTAATAAACCCGCCCATATTCTCTCAGCCCACAACCCTCCCGGGCCTCCCAAGCCTCGCCACCATCTCAGCCTCGGCCCCATTCCCTACTATTACATTGGACCTCACTAGGCCCCACCAGCACCCACAGGGCAACACCAACATGCCAGTGGGGAACCTTGATGGGCCGGGCTTGGTGGGCCCAATGCAACAGGCTTTGTGGCAGGCCCTGTGTGGAGTTGACTCGGCCCAAGTAGGGCCCAATAAGGATGCAATTAGTATGATAAAAGCAGCTCTTACCGAGCCCTCCATTGCTACAGCCCTCGCAGCTGCAATTTCATCCATCATGAAAGGCAATGTTGACGGTAGTGAAAATGCCAATGATAAAAATCTTGGCCTGTCAAATTTTGTGGGTAATTGAATGTGATTTGTATGCTCCAGTTTTTCTTTAATTTTTTTTCTTTTTTTATTTGGCTCCTTGTTTCTTCTTCCTCCCTCCTTTTGTTATTATTTTTTTTTTCCCTAGCCAACTTAGATTATTATGATCGGACTGAAGATCGTGTAAATATGAATTCGAAATAGAACAAATTAAAATTTCCTTTTATGCTTGCTATATCATTAGTTATAGCTGTTATATTCTAAAAGAAGGGGATGCATTTGAATATCTGATAATGTTTATGATTCGTAGTCTCTTGAAACCAACCTCTCTACGGGCCGTGCAGAAATGCTTGTAGAGATAAAGTTGCCTATATCTAGATCTCCCCAGATCCCACAAAAATGGAACCCACACTGAGAGATGTGTTGTTGTTTATAATTCATACTTCATAACCATCACCCACAAGTTCACAACAGAACACAAAAATTGAATATTTACAAATGGAATGTTCATTAGCAATAAGTTGAACGATATGCATGCAATTCCATGTAAATATAATGGACACATAGCTTTTAATCACTTTAATGATTATGAACGAAGTTTCTTTTCTTTTTCTCTACTTTTACGTGTGATTAGCGATTGCAAATGATGTATAAAGGTTTCATACGGTTAATTAAAAGTCCTTTCAAATATTTGTCATGTAAGAGTTATGAAATATTAGGCTAACACGATAAAATATAGGCTCTTTAATAGAGGGTTTTACATCTACTTTCTCGAATTATCATGCATTAGTTTTTTTTAACTCTTAACCTATTTGCATTGATTTTTACCCTCCGTCAACTTTTCAAAAAAGTAACATTTAACATTAAAATTACAAAAATGCCCTGCATTGTTAAAAATTTGAAATTATAAATATTTAAGGGAAAAAAAAATCTTAGTAAAATAAGTCCAAACTAAGAAAACGTAAGCAAAACAGGAAATAAATTTCAAATATGACTTGATAGTTTTCTTGTGCAAAAAATATGGAAATTAATAAAAATAAATTATAAATAAAGAAATTAGTATAACATATTTGAAAAATAGAACATGAAGTATAAAAATTAATAGATTTAACAAATGGTAAAGAATAAAAACATTTCACACATTCACCAATTTAGCTCGCAAACTTGTGATCATAAATATTTAATTCGACCTTTATCCTGAATGAGACCATAAAAGCAAACAGATGCTTTGAAAATACATTATCTTATATATAATTATTAAAATTAACAAATTTGTTTCAAAATTATGAGTTAAAAAAAACGTCTAGGCCGCACTACTTGCTCTACCATTCATTATGGCCGTGAAGAAAACTAAAATTTAAAAATTAAGCAACTGATTAATTGAACCGATAAAAATGTTCAATTTTCAATTCAATTCGGCTAGTGCAAATAAGTTGGTCAATTGCGAGTTAACGAACAACAAAAATTTATTTAATTTATGTAATTTTTTTGAAATATTGAAAAATAAAACTATTTTTATAATTAGTCAGTTTTCGTTGTGTCCTAAATTTGCCTAGTTTATGAATGTTAGCTAGTAATTGAACCCAAAAATGAGGAGGCAAATTGAAAAATCCTACCTATAATAATATAATTGGGTTAGAGTTGAGTATTATTTACAAAATTGATTTTTTTATAATATTAGTAATAATTAATAATTATAGCAAACCTAATCAGAAAATATAGTAAGGGACTTTTGGTCAAATTCTATGTAATGTTTATTTTTTATGTTCTCATTTTTAATGATTAATAAGGTTTACTAGTTGTTTCTAGTTTATTCCTACCCTACATAAATTATGTTACACTTCTTTATTTGTCACTTATATTTCATTATTTTCACAATATTACCTATCATTTTTTTCAAATTTTCATATTTTCATATTTTATTACTTTCTTATAAATTCAATAGTTTTTTTTACTTTAGCTTTAAATTATTTGTGATTCAAAAATCACAAAGACGAAGGCCATTTTTGAAATTTGGTTGTTAAATGTTATTCTGTGAAAAGTTGAAGGGGGGAAAATATTAATACAAATAGATGAAGGTTCAAAGAAAAGTATGATAATTCAAGGGGAGGATAGGTGTAAACACGTCCTCTTTAGTATCATTCTTAGAAAGAGATTTAGCACTATAGATACAACAATTTATCAATTTAAATATGCCCATATGATACCAACATAGCTTGGTTCAAATGGTTTGACGCTGATTCTCCTTAAGCAAAGTTTCAGATTTGAGTATTGTGAATGAAAAAAATCTATAATGGCAGAGCTCTACTTGTTATTGGACCAACGGTAACTCGACTCCAGCGAAATGGAGGATCCAAGACCCCAAAAAATATGTCCATACGATGCATTTGCATCATTCACCAATAGTCTCATGAGTAGGAGAATACATTCTAATTTAGATAAATATACAATTGTACAATGATCATAATTATATAAGTGCCATATTTACAAATCCTAAAGCTTTTTTACGTTACTACAAATTATTGTATGATTCTAAACTAAGAAATTGATAATCAATCAATCTGTATGATAAACGATCATGTTAAAAGACTTGGATTTAAGGTCCGTTCTAAACCTCTTTTTTTGGAGTTCAAATGAGTCATAAATGTAGTATAATACAATGAGGGAGGAGAAATCGAACATGAAATCTAATGTGTTCAAGACCTTAATTGAACCTTTTATCAATATATTTACATCAAATTCCGCTCAATCATCACTTTGATCTCGCGAGTGGTAATCTTCTGATCACTGCCTTAGCCTTTCAATTGTTTTGATGTAATAGTGTTGTCTGTCTATTACCAATGCGAGGAACAAGGAGATCCCTGTACGTAAACACATTGAAAAAGAAATTATATGAAACATATATATATATATATATATATATATATATATATATATATATATATATATATATATATATATATATATATATATTATTATATATACATATATATATATCACATGAAATCGTGCCCTTTTCTCTATGGTTCAAAAGTGATTATGCAATGTCATTCTTTGATGTCAACCTGATCAAACAAAATTTCAACAATATCTAAGGCTTATGACCGTATGATTTAGGTTCTGATGTAAACTACTTCTTTGTAATTACAGATAATTAAGGTTGTTACATCAGATCCCCTTGACTTTCTCTTATACCCCACTTATATAGGATTCTAGGATATGAATTTGGACTTGGATTCCCGATTATTTGAATCAAATCTGCAAATTAAGTTCCACTCAATGTCTCGAAACGGGGCAACCATAATGCATGATCCAATCTACGGCCTAGGGCAAAGCATTTAATAGGCCTTTTTAAAAAAAAAATTTATAACAAGGACGTTTCCAAAGGTATCATTAGTTCCTATAGAAATGTGATAAGAGGAATAATTGTTTACCCAAAAGAGTTGCTTCAAGAAGGTGATAAGCCATGAGAACTTGGTCAGTTGGATTAACACCTGCAGTATCAGTTAAACGTCTGTGGACATCAAAGATACCGTACGAGCTCGAGAGAAAGAGCACGACCAAGGTCCCCATCAATGTCTGAGCAACCACAGGGCCTCTGCCGAGCTTCAGTCGATCGAGACCTTTCATCACAAGATTCCTCAATGGACTGCGAAACAACAGGATTAATGTCACAAGCATCTCGGTGAATATTACTGGGTACATTATGTATAGAATCATCTTCACCCTCACAAAATGGTGAAGGATGTCTAGCTTGATGCTTAGTTGGGGAGTGAAAATGGGTCAAAAGGCAATATGAAGAATTTGGAATTGAACACAACAAGGATTTGCCGGGTTTTAAGCACTAGAGAAAACTTGGGATCTAATTAAGGTATACAATACAAAGTATCAGAAGTCAAGTATGGAATCAAAGTAAAGAATCTTTGTTTCTACCCCTTCCTGTTAACTCTTTCATTCCTAGCTGAGATTTACACTAAATCACAAAAGCAAAATGGCCAATAAACACGAGTTGCTTTAAAGAAGGGGTATGAAAGGTGAGTAGACCTGGCAAATGTGTCATTCAGTTCAGATACGCGTCAGGTCATGTTTGAGTCGGGTCATATTTTGGGTTAAATGACATTTCAGGTCGGTTCGATTTGGGTAAAGTAAACTTCGAACCAACCGATTTTTGGTTCAATACGCTTTTCATAAAAAAATAAGCAACTTTGCAGAAAATTTCGGATCGGTACGGTCTGGTTAGAGTCAATTCGGGTTTCGGGTCTACTTTCGGGTGAGCCTATTTCGAACAATGGGTCAGATATGGGTCCGAATTGTTCTATTCGGATTTAGAGTCTCGGATTAATTTTGCCAAGTCTGGTGAGGAATATACCCCTAAATTCACAAAGCCCTTTGTATTGTACAACTGACACGTGACATTTCTCCTTACAATATTTCGCAAGATTAGGCTGCAAACGAGAAACAAGATTGTCTCCTACGGAAGCAAATCGACAAGTTGTCTTGCTGATATTGGTTATTAATGTTGTCTTGTCAACCATATTCTACCGCTCTAGACAGCCTTATAAGAAACGTCCATGCTTAAAAAGATTCAACGCAAATATTCCATAAGCTTAGTCTAACACAAGTCAACCATCCAACAACTATTACTCTCAGTGTGTTTCACTTGCGAGGAGTCTGAGGAGATTTAAATATAACTAATCTTACCTTTATCGATATCACTATTCATAAAAGGGCCAGTACCAATAGACCCACAAAAGATTTGGGAAAATGCTTGGAGTTTAAGTTTTAAAAAATCTTTTGATACAAAACGGAGGACAAATAAATCGCAGACACTAACAAGCCATAACAATGGATACATACTATAAATATGGGCGGTAGCACTAATAAACAATCAGTTATAAAATACCATTATGACCAAAAGAAAAATTACTACCATAAACAACTGCTGGAGTGCATGATATGTAAAACCCAGAACCCCGCCCCAATTGCTCAAACTCCCTTGAGATTTAGGGGAGGGCACGTCACATGCTACCTAAAATTTGCCACATTAATCCTAGACCTCTAAAGCTTCCTATCTTGAGTCATATTCTCCGTCAGTCCTATAGCCTTCATATCATGTCTAATCACTTCCTTCCAACTTTTCCTAGGTCTACCTTGACCCCTTCTACATTCCAAAAGGACAATCCATTCAATTCTTCTCACTGGTGCAACAAAACTCCTTCTTACGTGACCAAACAATCTAAGTCTAGCCTCTCTCATCTTATTCTCTATGGATGTTCCTCCTACTTTTGCCCTAATAACTTCATTTCTGATCTTGTCTAATTTCATGTGGCTACACATCCAACGAAGCATCCTCATATTTGCAACCGTTATCCTTTAGACTTGATACTTCAATTCTTGATAGGCCAACAATCTGAATAATGTCAAACACTATTTCATAGGTTCAATCTAACATGTCTCAAAATCAACCAACCGAACACACTCCGAATGATCAATTAGCTAAATCTTGCTTAAACAAATCCTAGGGTTTTGGTCATAAGGAAATTATTTCACCCACCGCCAAGTATACGTAAAGACACCAGCCAAACTGTCTTCTATAGTCTTAAGGTCTCCAAAGGGATCTCGGAGTTAATAGCTCATCTACAACAAAGAATCACTAAATATTTCCGTCTGGCAGGCATGATTCCTGAGTTCAGAACGTTATGCTGAAGAATGAATGATCAAACCATTTGCAACGAAGTTGGATTTTTAGAAAACCAACAGAGCAACTGCAGTAGACTATTCAGCCAAAAAAGAATGTCTACTAATGTCAAAATAATCACAGGTTTTTACAAGGTGAATTGGGACAGTTGCCTCGGTATAAACAAGGGCAAATTCACAATGTCCGAAAAAAATAGCGTGTGGGGAGGAATGCGCACCGACAGTCTCTCTCCAAACTCAATTTCCGGGAGGCCGCAGCTGAAGACACTCAGCTAAAGGGCTTTACACCAAAATAAACCCTATGAAATTTGGTATGATCCTTTATTTTAGGAAGATCAGCAGAATTCTTCTTTCCTTTTCAAACTGTTTCTCTTGTATCTTTTTTACCTGTTACCAACGTAGTGTAAAATAATGGAGGAAAAAATTAGCATGATTAGGCCTCATACATCAAGAAGCAGCCTGCGAGGATCTTCCACCACATCCTTGATGCGGCGCAAGAAGTAGACTGCCTCTCTCCCATCAATCAGCCTGTGATCATACGTTAGAGCGATGTACATCATTGGCCTGGCAACAATATTTCCTTTAACAACCATCGGTCGGTTCATAATGGAATGCATTCCCAAAATTGCTGACTGCCAAAGATAATTGCAAGTATATTAAGATCATTTTGAAAAATCCGATCCATCCAATGGGCTTGTACAACAGGACAAGCATCGTAATTGAATATACAGAACACCTGAATAATTAAGACCATAAGCTCTCGTATGGATAAAAGATGAACTTCACACACCTGTGGAGGGTTGATGATGGGGGTGCTCAAGAGACTTCCATAAACACCACCATTTGAGATGGTGAATGTTCCTCCAGCCATCTCATCGATTGATAAGGACCCGTCATTGGCCTTTTTAGCAAGAGTGTTGATCTCCTTGTCAATCTCAGCAAAATTCATTCTATCGACATTGCGGATGACAGGAACAACTAAGCCCTGGAAGAGCAGGGAAAAAAGAGAGAAGGGGAAAAACTCAGCATATCTGGCAAGAAGATATTCATATCTTCATCATAGTAATTTACTGCTACTATGCACTTTCGGAAAGAGAATTATACAAAATTCTAGACTACCAGGAAACCTTACATTGCCAGCAAATTGCTAACCTAAAATCAGCATGAGAAAAGGAAGGACAGAAAGAAAGCAGTTTTCACAAACCTTTGGAGTGCCAACGGCTACACTGATATCAATATAATCTCTGTAAATGATATCATCTCCATCAATAACAGCATTAACAACAGGTTGCTGCTGAAGTGCACTCACAGCAGCCTAAAATGACGTCACAAGCACCATTAATTAACCACAATCATGGCTTGAAAAAAGATGCCGAAGGATCTAATGGAACCTTGAACATATTGCGTGTGAAAAGGCAGTAAATAGTAGAGCGTAACATACTTTCACGAACCCAGACATGAAACCTAGCTTGACGCCGTGTTTCTCAACAAATGCATCTTTGTAGTCCGTTCGAAGCTTCATCAAATTAGTCCTGAGACACAGAAAAATTTACCAGTCAACTACCTAAGCTTTACAAGAACAACAACCTACGAGCACGATGGCAAGGTGCTAATCTCAAATCCAGCAACACACAAAACAGTGAATCGCACAGAAGGATCTCATAAGCTATAAAAAGCCAAGTCAATAAAGGGAGAAGGGTATGAAAATCAAACAATGAAGAATAAACACATACTTTCTGTGGGAAGCTGATGGATCTACATTAATGTATTCAATTTTGGTCATGTTTCCAAAGACCTAGGTAGGCAGGATAAAAAATAAGTCATCCCATAAAACTTTCGAACATTAGATTTAAATTTAAGGAAAACATCTATGAAGAACCCCTCCTTCCACTTTTTAAATGTACGACCACTTTGTTAACCTAATAGAGAAATTTTGACAAACATATTGAAAAATAAGCTAAAAACAACTTTTTATGTTCTTTTTAATCAAACGGTATAGTAACACAATGAGTGTTTTAGAACGTCCAGTTTCAACAGGGTAAGTAAAGGAACAATGTCCCAATATTCAACTACTATTGCCCTGATACAAATTTGCCAAGGAATAACACCTTATCTTGTGGACTTTTTCGAAAGTGTCAAAGAATACGATGAACTAGCAGGTTTTGCATCCATGTATAAAAGCTGAGATATGGACAATTATCAACCCCTGAAGTTATTAAAGCATGCATTATTTCATATGCCAGCAAAAACAAGCTAGGTTCATAATGAAGCACTTTGCTCAACTGTACAACAGCCTTGAGAAAGGGACTTCAATTCTTAATAGGATGTAGCTTTATCCCTAAATTTTATGGTTTTGTCCTTCTACTCATCATCATCTGCCAAAGAAACCAAGTTCCGTGCCTTGGCAATCGAAATTCCTTTCCAACATTCTTCAAGTTACTAGCACATACATAAACTTCGAGGGTCGAGCATAATTGCACGAAACAAAAATAAACTAAAATGTGAGACCCACAAGTGCACATGTATGCACACAGATGCGCAAACAGAATGGAATGGGAGGTGGCAGATTGCACGGATAACAAGACGATGTTCAATGGATACATCTTCACACAGATTTCACCTACTAGCTGCTGCTTTGCAAAGTTCTCAGGAAACTTTACTTGAGCATTTTTCCAAGGAAGATTAGTTTTTGAAGCTTTAGTCTAGACACATTATGCATTGCCAAGGAAGATGAAATAATCAGTCTCTTCAAGCAAACCATGCAGAGCATCCTAATATAGCTAAACAATCTCCACTGTCAGTGACCAAAACATAATAGAATCATCTTCATCAGCAGCAACCCGCAATATGAAAGCCACTTCCACTACCCAATCATTAAGAGATGTATAGAAAAATAATTCACAGAGTTTTCGTATGCCAGTTAACGTTGCTGTTGAACCTCAGCTTCTTTCTTATTTTGGACTTCGTAACCATATCCTATGAAACAGAAAGACCAAGCATATGCTCCGTATTAATCACACTATGACTAGGTTATCTAAAATGCATAAGAGACAACTCACATATCAACTTCATTGAATGTTGTCAGCAGTGCAAATGTGTTCTGTGAATCCTTCAAACGTGTGGCCACCCTCTTTCTAAGCCTTGGCATGGGAACCTGTTGAATAGATAGGCTTTTTAATCGAGAATCAAGATTGAAAAAAGCATTAAAGCTATTCAACTAATGGTAGCGCAGAGAAACAAAGAAAAATATTGCTTACTCGTCTTTCCCTGTCCTTTGGGGGAAGCTGGGGTTCTGTTGGACTCTGTTTTGGAGGTGTGGATGGAGAGGGAGGTGAAGATTTAGGCTTCTGAAGAACAGAAGCTGCTTCAGCCTTAGGCTCAGCCTTTTTCGCAGCACTAGGTTTCTCAGCCGCAGTTTTCTCTGGCACCTCTTCAGGAGCAGCAGCTTGAGCTACAGCTTCAACGCCTTTTACGATCACAGCTATCTTCACACCAGGCTCCACTGTATCTCCTTCTTTGGCAACAAACTGTCAAGAAAAGAATTTTCACACTTGGAAGCTTAATCGAAGAGCAGCAAAAATAAACCCAGCTAAATAATTTAACCTTCTGGATAATTCCTGCCTCTGGACTTGTGATGTCAATAGTCACCTGAAGTCATTCAATCAATTACAACACTTCACAGAAACAGAAAACTCAAGTAAATGCAACTGCATAGGTTCAACGCGTACCTTATCTGTCTCAACCTGAGCAATAGGCTCATCAACTTCTACCCTGTCACCTGGATCTGCAAACACAAAATCATAAGCATATTGAGCACAAATGTTGATGAGGAGGCTAACTTCCCCCCAATACTGTAGATGGGACCAAAACCACAAACCTTACTTTTCAGGAAGTTCGCCAGTGTCCCATCACTGACAGACTCTCCCATAAATGGGACAACAGCATCAACAAGCTCACCTTCACACATGTACAAACATGTTCACTACATTTCCGATGCAGCAAATGCTACACCTATAGTTTATAGACACGTAACATATAGCAAGAATTTCGTACCACTGTCAGATGAAAATTGCCTGATAAATCTGGACTGAAGGGCCATGGACTTCAGCCTAACAGCATCTCTGCTACACAAAGCACCAAAGGTTTGGTACTTAAATGAATGGAAGAGTTAACGAGACAAGTTGAACAGAACTCATCTCATGATACAGGCATGGGCGGATCCATGCTTTGGGGAGTGGTGTCAATTGACACCACAGCTTTTTGGGGAAAATTTTTTACATATGGGACAAAAAACATACACATATTAAATGACAGCTCTTGGAATCAGAAAATTTGTCCTAGCCTAGCGGCCTGACCCTGATACGCAAGCGCGACTTCCACCAAGCGAAAGCAAAAGCCTAAGCCCCTTACGCTTAATGATGTAATGACTTCCATGTGAGGTAGGTTGTATGATTTAATGATTTAATGATTTGATGAAGTTATGGTTTGAGAATTGAGGCTTTAAAAGCATAAAGCCTGAAAGAACTTAATTAATTTTCCATTTAATATGTTAATATTAGCTTCAGTTTATCCATCCTTTGGCTTAAATTCATTGTAGACTTTGAGTAGATAAAAGAATAAGGTTTAGTATTTAAATTTTAAGCCGCCAATTGCTTGGTGTAGACTCTTGATTAATAGCAAGTTTGTTCTTCCGCTTTAGCTTTTGGGATGAGAAATTAAATTATTCTTGACTAATTGCCACTGTACGTTATTGATTAATTGCAAGTTATCTTTTAGCTTTTAGTTTAGGAGTATACATAATTTCATTTTTGTTACTAATGTTAAATTTCAGAATCAACAACTAAAACTCCCAGTGAATGTTAAATTTCAGAATCCTATCCATATTATCTCTGACACCACTTGATTTGAATTCTGGATCTGCCACTAGATATAGGTCAATTACATTTCCCAGACAGCTTGATTAGACAGTGCAGATTTCAGTCAAATTTTACAATTTGCATGCGCCATGTTAATAGTCTAAGACAAAAATCTCAACAGTAATGCCCATAAACCAAAATTTTACAGATCACTGGACAAAAGTAACATGTACTAACCTTATTGGCCTACTAATAGCTAAATAACCTGCATCAGGGGAAATGGATTCAGAAATTGACCAGCAGAATAATATATAACCCACAGACAGTAAAAATCAGTTCAGTTAATAGCTACAGGGGAAGGCAAAAGAACACAATAATACCTGAAGAAAGGCAGTGAAAGAAGTCCCTAGAGCAGCCAAATCCATTTGGGTGTATCCATATCTGTTAAGATGCGTAAACAGCAAAGGTTGTGTAGAGAGGCGCCAGCAAACAAAGCAGAACAGGAAAGGCAGAAAGAACAGAATGATACAAAGAAAACAGATAGCAGTAGGTGTAACAGTATAGCTCTATACATCAAATATACACCCCTTGCCGGAGAATACAGTTCACAAAAGAAAAACAACTAAAATAGGATTTAACTATGCCTCTGGCACATAGCTACCCCATATCAGCATATCTTATCACCAACGGAAAATGGAATCCTCCATCTTTCACTATCATCAGATACAACTTAGCAGGAGATACCTGCATGGGCTCTAACCAGTCTACCACCTAAACATTACAAAATATCTCCTCACATACTTTAAAATTAAAAAAATAAAATAAAAAAGAGGAACCCAAATTAGCATGATTGCTTCATTGTCACCATGTTGCATATTTTCAAGCAAGACTCAATAATGCCCAAAAATTAGCAATATGATGGTGTACAATATATTCTAAATTCTTCTGGCTTACGCTGAAACACATAGTCACTATTGGACAACTAGTTGAACATTGTTACCAAAATCCAGATAATCATGAATAGTAGAATTCAGATTTTGGGGCTTTCAGAAGACTGCATCACTCTACCTCCAAAATCTCTTAGGATTTTCAAAATATCCCTCCAAATAATTTCATTGGGCGTAAAATATAGTCAGGTCAGTGGGAGCATAATTGTCATCACTTCGCAGCTCATCAAAAAATTTCTAAAAATCCAAAATATGTGAATTATAGGCTCAATTTCAGCCGCCCTATATCCTGAGCCCGTTGAAAATATTCTAAATTTCCTTCTCACAAAACTGAAAAAGTATAATGACTTCATTGACACCATCTTGATTTTGAAACACCAAGAGATAGGCATTATGGTTGTACATAATACGCTAATAACTATCTAGAATGGCCTTCAATACCTTAAAAGCTGACAGGAAAAAAACATTTGACAACTTCTTGAACACTTTCTAAAAATCCTGAAAACCATATCTAATATCCTTTGTTTTTTAGTCTCGAGGAGCTTATCCTTATAAAGTGCATCTCAGCATGATGTTTTCACTTCATTGCCTCAGATGCAATTTCCTCAGCGTTAAGTGCACCTCAAGCTAAGGCACCAGATGCTTGCCTTCTATGCCTCACAGATTTCTTTAGCAAGAGATAGGAAATGAGATAGTTAATCAACAAACCTCTACATTTCATTCAAATTGATGCTCATCAAAGACAGTGGATGCAAAATGTCCCCAAATATTTGCATGATGGTTCTTCAACTTAAGCCCCAAGGTGAAAATCCAATTAATTTAAACCTTCATTCATGGATTAACATCTAGGACAAGCGATAGGCGAGGTTTGGACATTGCTTGAGAAGGTGAGTTAATCAATTTTGTTACTTGTTAATGTGTTTTCTAATTTTCATTTTTCTAGAACTAGGATTTCAACAAGTAGTTATAAGCAAAACTACGCTATTAAATATTAAAACTATAAAATATCGACTGTTAAGATTGCAAGCAAAAATGTGGACCTCATATTTGTGATGCAGTGCATTTGCATTGCAGCCTGCACTCCAGCTTTGAGGACCCATTAGTCTTCAATGCACCTTGCATCTTTTAAAACTATGGTTTGCACTTTGCACATTATCTTGCTTTGTCATAGTTCCTTTCTAAAGAAGCAAAGGATTGGCAAATCCCTCCCCAATTCAAAATGTTGATCATTAAGCTTTCAAGCAAAATGTGGACCTCACATTTATGATGCATGCACATTTGCATTGCAGCCTGCACTGCAGCTTTAAGGACCCCAATATGCTTCGATGAATCTTGCGTCTTTGATATTAAGGTTTGCATGTTAGCTTACTTTCTCATATTTCCTTCAAGAGAAACAAAGGCACAAATGTTCCCTAGTCCACAATGTCTAATGACAGTGTACAATAACGCTACACAGATAATAAAGCCTACATCAGTCCCGTAAATTTTATCAGTAAAAGTGTTATAGCCTAATAGGTTAAACAACAAAGAATCCACTGCTCCTAAAATGGGAAAGTTTAATTTGCAGCTTTGCCATGCTATTCTTCTCTACGGCACCCCTAGCCAACCAATATTCTTCCCGCTAATCCAAAAGCTAGGGGCATTTTCTAGATCCATATCTTTCCCCAAATCTGACCAAAAACCTAAGAGCTTGTGGATGGGCAGAGCCAAAATTTCATGCTTCCGCCTTCCAAGTGGCATAGGAAAATCCCAAAGCTAGTCGTTCAAGATTAATACAAGGTGCTACACTTATTTGAAAGACTCACTCCATACCATTAGACCTAGTATTCTGAAACCTATATAGGACAAAAACCAGGCTCGCAAAAAGCACATATGTATCTTAAAACACCAATGATGCAATAATAAGACCACCTCTAGAATGACAAAAAGAAGATATATTTTGATCAGCCATGTCACATTGAAATATTCCTTTCTCAAACATAAACAACAGGTGAATACAGCAAGAGCATAGAAAGCATAATTCCAACACCACAATCACTCATAGAAATTCTAACCCATTCAGTTACAACATCTAAACAGCTGCCCACTTCCTCTAAACAGTACGAAATGTCCTACTAGGCTAGCGCTCCCTCCTCCCTAAAATGTCTGGCTTTATGCTTGGGTTTGTCCCCAAGGTAGTACTCAATCATATAATCCTAGTTAAGTCTTAATCAACCCCCTTCTCGTATTTCTCCATTAAGAGCTTTTTACTTAATAAGTTTAAGTTTTAACAGGAGTCACGAGTTTCAAAGCATTCATATAAATTTCGATGGAGGGAGTATAGCAAAGCAAAAGAGGCGGAAATATGGTAAAACTAAGACAATTCATGCACCCATTTGCTATGCGTTTGCATTGCAGTTGCTGTCATTAACCACCTACGAGCCCTTTATATTCAAAATACCAAAAACCATGCTTCTAGCTTGAAGTAGTAAACACAACACAATGAATTCACAAGCCCATCATTGCGTACAATTCTTATATACTGGCTTTGGTATAGCCACAAGTCTCTGTTCCTAGGAGGTGAAAATGTCTTTGCACACAAAACAACAGTCCAGAGTTCTTAAATTATTTACAAGCAAAAATATGCAAAGAAATTGCACCCCAAGAAGAAATGTCCAATGGAAAAAATATCCAAAGTTCCCCCCCCCCCAAAAAAAAAAAAACCTCGTCAGTGGCAGAGAACACTCTCTTTGATCCAGTGCGACTTGACCGTGATGAATTCCTCAAAATCTAATCAAAAGCAAAGAATCAACTAATAAATGACCACCAAAAAAGAATCTAAAGCTTAAAAAAAAATTACACTTTCACACAACAAAGTGTGACAGTTATACAAAAGAAAACACAGATGATTCGGAAGATCAAAATCTGTTTCATTGATTTTGCAAAACTTACAGATGAAGACGAGCCTCGATGAGCGATTACTCGGCGCAAAACACTTGACATTGTAGGAATTGATACCTAAGAACTGCAATCACAGGCCCATGTGAATGATGTTCCAAATGTGAATATTAAGAAGCGTAGAAATTCAAAGATTGACGATAAATCATTGCAGAAAATGGAGAGAAAAAATTAGGGTTTGCACCTGATTGATTGCAAATGGAAGATTTGATTTTTGATCGAAGATTCAACACGGTAAGAATGGTGAGAGGGGGGGGGGCGCGGGAGGGAGGAATTTGGACTATGCAGTTGGTTTCTTCACAACGAATAACCCAATGGCCTTTGCGGCACGGTCTCCACGCGACCAAGTACCAACTCACGGTCTGGCCGTTCTTTTCAGACCTGACGACGACGTTTTCTGCTCTTTAAATTAATTCATTTTTTCCCCAAATATTCACATATGTTCCGTCCAAAGCTTATATCATGCACCCAGGAGTGTGTACTCGCAGAAGCCACATAAGCAAAATATATGTTAACAACCGTTCATATGACAAATAGACACTGAAAAATGTATATATATGTGGCAATAGGAGTACATACTCTCGGGTGTATATAATAATTTGTCTGTCTCGTCTAGGTATAAGCAGTTTCGGGTACCCACTCAAAAAATAGAGAACCGGAATCGAAGCATGTCAAACAGGTTCCTAATTTTGGGAATTGGAACCAAAACCTCAAGTTTCAGTTCCGATTCCAGGGCACCCGCTACACCTAATGTTCAAAATTTAAAACCTAATAAATTAAATTGTCTTACTTAATTGGAGGGGAGAGGGGATGTTTTATGTTTTCCTACTTTCATCTTCTATCTTTACACAAAAAAGAAAGTTAATTTATTAAGTTTGTATTTTTTTATCTTAGTTTCTTGAAAAATATTATGAATCATCCTTCAATTATCTGCAAAAAATTAACTGATGTTTCATTAAATTCGTTATTGAAAGAGTCAATTTTTGTAAGGAAAAAAATCAAATAGAAAGAGAATGTAGAAACGAAAGAAAAGTAGTAAAAAAATTAAAAAATTATTCATTTTCCTCTCTCTAAACAGATTCCACGTATTTTTTTGAGAACATGAACCGATTAGACTGGTTCGTCTTTTTTAGGAATCGGAGCCAGAACCGTTTGGCCGGGTTCCGAGCAGATTATAGGGTACCCGAGAACCTTATTCACCCTTAGTCCCGTCTAGCTTTTGGGAAATAGTTTTACAAACGATACACTTTTCATGTTGTGAGATAGCAAAATGATAATATCGATCTTATTTTCGACTTAAAAATGATATTATTATTCATTAAATTGAAATAGAATGATCGTATAGTATGATGATATTATTACTTAAAATTGTGAGAAATCAACTTTTTATCTATAATTTTTTACAATTAAGAAATTATAGGATGATACACCGGTGTGAATGAGATTAATATAATTCACATATCATTTTGTACTCTTCAACGCATTGGACAAACGTTATAACTTTATAGTTGATAATTACTTGCAACTATTGAAAATTTGATCATTTTAAGCCATATAACATATTAATTTATGCTAAATCAACAATGTCTTATGGTAAGACGTATATGATTACCTTATGGGATAAAAGAACAAAACCAGGGGAGAAATCTCTAGAGAAGGACTTTCTCTGTTCTTTGGATTTCCTCAGTGAATAGCATGCCTTCCAAGCATAAGGAAACAACATTGAACCTAATTTGGCTTTCCCCTTTGCCATTTTGAATATCCTAAGGGTCCCATAGCTAGAGGTCATCGTTGAGAAAAATTTAGTTATGCCATCTTAAGGGTCCTTCTCAAGCTCCTTTTGTTATGCTTTCATCTTCTGAGATGGGGGTGACTATTTCTCCTGAAAACAGAAGTCGTCCTATTCCTAGGTTTAGTCGTATGAGTGAGCTTTGTGCTGTTGTTAGGCTAGCTTCTCTCACTGTCAAAATCATCTCTCATGAGGCCTCATCCCAGCATGTTGGCCCTCCCTCCCTTCTCCTAGGATGTGCTTCCAACTAAGGTAGTTCTTAATGCTGTCAATAATGTTCCTTTGGCTCCCTTTTTTAAGCTCTCTCCTTGCTAAGGTGGAGAATCTTTGGCTTGGACTTGCACTAGCTGCTCTAGCTGACATCTGGATCCCCAGATCCCATGTAAGCAGGACCCATATTGGGAGGTTGTTGTTGTTGCCGAAGCTCACGTGGATGGTGATGGTGGTGCTATGCACTCTCAATCTCCTTGTTCTGTTTCTCCGGTTGACGTCACCAAATTTGAAAAGGAGGATACGGACATGTTCTTCGATGTTAAATGATGGAGTGGAACATAAGCTTTCTGCTTTGTTAAGGAGACACACTGGGAAGAGGGTGATGATCAAGTATATATCCTCTTCTTACTCTTATCACTGACTATGTCGTGGACTACTATTTAAGCCTATTTGGTTGTTTGTGTCTTAATCTTGAGTAGTTTTGTTTCTTGTTTTAGGGCTGGTCTCTATCATTTCTGATTTCTGGTCTCTCTTTGTACATTATCCCTGTTCCCTCATTTGTTATGTTGTTGTGTTTTTTCACTTTTGGTTAGGTTTCTCTTCCTTTTTTTTCTTTCTGTTTTAGGACCAAGCATTAGACTTTGTCTCTCCTCTTCTGGTGGGACTTTATGGTGGTTTTTAGACCTAACAAAACTGACCTGAGACTCAAAATTCGAGCCGAACGACCCAAACTCATACCCAACTTGACATCCGAAATATGTTCACTCAAAAGTGGACTCGAAATCGGAATTGACTCGAGCCGAACCATATCCGACTCAAAATTTTCTATAAAGTTGTTTATTTTTTCATGACAAGTGTATTGGACTAAAAATCGACTAACCGAAAATCGGCCTGAACCGAAGTTCACCCGATCCAAACTGAACCAACGCGTAATGTCACCTAACACGAACAAATGACCTAACCTGTACCCGAACCGAATGATCCAACCCATACCCGAATCGAATGACCCACTTGTCAGATCTGGAGGTTTTTGTGGGGATAGTCCTTGTAAGACTTGTATTACTCCTTATATGTATAACAACAAGAAGCTTTTTATAGTCCGTTGCTTGCATCATGTTTCCTGGTTTGACCAATCTATTTTTTGAGATATTTTACCATAGATCACCTTTTGGTGTGAATCTTTCTTTGGCTTTGGGTATTTGGTTATTTTACTAATAGGCTCAGTCTACATTTCAATAAAGTTGGTGTATTTGGGTTATTCTTGTTGGAAAATGCTACCTTGTTACTGTAAGATGGTTGCTATCAATTTTGGTACTTTTCTTCCTATTGATGTTCCTGCTCTTAACTCGTTCTCACTTTTTTTTGGTCAAGATATTAATTTGGTTAAAATGATAAATGTTTCACTTCAAAACACTTCGTAAGTGTCTTATTTTTGATTTAAAATCCATATTACAACATTTTGAAATTAAAAAAAAATGGTATGATTGAATGGTGGAAGTGTATTGTAACTTATGAATTGTGTACAATTATCTTTTTATTCATAATTTATTGCATTTTTAAAATATGCTTATCATATGACCTCGCAAGCAGCGATGATCCGATTAGGGTCTCATTTTAATACTTTATCGGCATAGTCGACGAATATTTAAACTTAACAATTCATAATCAAGTGTAATCATTGAAAATTTGTTGATTTTAAATTATGAAACATATTGATTTAGAATTAGACAAGACATTTAAAGATGTCTTGCAGCAAGACGTTTAAAGATATCTTGCTGCAAGACATATATCATCATCCAACTTTTAAAGAAATGGCTATGTGCGATCTGGTGGTTGTCTTCTTTATTCTTCGTTCTTCTTTTTCTTTTTGTGTTTTTTATTTATTATGGATCCTTTGTCAACTTGGGGTCATCTTTGTTTGGAGCAATTTTTTGATGATCTTTATTTGCCCAAATTATATTGCGGTTTTTGACCTTTTTTTTTTTTATCATCAGTTAATTAGAGATTTTGGGTTATCCTTTTTTAGATTTTAATTATGACTTAGGGTTGCTTTTGAATTGCAAGGTTATGTGTCTTGGGATACATCGGAGCGCTGGTACCGGTCCTACTGTTTGGTTTTTTCCGGAATAGTACATAAGTGTGCTTGGAATGCATCTGAGGATGCTTGTGACGTCCATTGACAAAATTGGCCGATTCTTAACATGAGTGATGAATCTCCTTTGAGTGCTATTCTTGACCTAAGGGCCTGTTCTTTTCGTTGGAAAATAGAGGTTGGAAGTTGATTGAAATAGATTGAAATTGGTATATTTTTTATATGATGGACAGAAGTTGGTTAAAATAGTAGGTTAAAGTGGGTTCAAGTTAATTGAAGTGAGTTAAAGTTGGTATATATTTTATATGATAGGTTGAAGTGGGTTAAATTTGGTATTTTTTTTAATTGAAATTTGTGAAGAGGGTTGAAGTTGATAAATTGGATTTATACCAACGAAAAGAACAGGGCCTTAATGGCTGTATTCTTTGAATTCTATGGCAAGGTGTGATCTACGTACCTTAATTAGTTGCTGGTTGAAATTCTAGGGTAGAAGTTGTGTATTGTGGAATAATTCTAATGTTGTAACTTATTACAAAGGATCTAAAAGTGCAGACGAAGGTTTGAAAATGCTTGGTAATTTTAATCCCAAAATGATTTAAATAAGAGAAATTAAATTACGTGGAAGAGAAACTTCTAAATGATGAAGATAGTTATATACTTAATTTTTGGCATGATAAGTTAATTCAACAATGAGAAACGCTTTTGTTGTTTAACCAAAGACACTGGGATTGGTTTGCCACGAAAGAATGGCTTGCCCAAGGGGAGAGGAATATTATGGTCACTTTTTAGTGTTCAGTTCAAGTCCACAACGCAAGCCTTTCTCTTTTTACTTGCCCAAGTCTTAAATAAATTTTGTTTTCCAAAATTTTGTATTATGTGTGGAATATTGGAATTTAATCCAAAGTTTATGGTTCTTGGGAGGGTCACAAGTGAGGGGGAATGAAGTAGAACTCTTCTCCCACATAGAAAAATAGAAAAAGTAAAAGTGGTTTTTTTACATCCTTGCGTGGCGCGGCCTTCGTGGCAATGTCCAGGTCCAAAGTGTGCATCTGGGGATCTCACATGTGTACGCGGGCCAACCAGGGCCGGTCGGCAGAGGTAAGGACGTGACACGCTGTGGTAATTTAAATACAGAATTATATTTCTATCAAGCATTCGATTGAATTTGTGAATAGAATTAACACTTATTGGCGAAAGGGCAGTGACATGTGTTCTATTGCAAGGTATTCTTAAATATCTTATCTTATCATAAATTAATATATTTTATATTTGAAAATCACAAATTTTTCAATGATTATATTTAATTATGAACAAAGTATTAAATAATATTCTAATCGCATTAACCATATCCCTGAGTACATATGATACGTGTATTTTAGAAATGTGATAAATTATGGATAAAAAGATGATTTTGTATAATTTATAAGTTGTAATATATTTTCACGATTCGATCGTACCATTTTTTTCAATTTAAAAACATGACAGTACGATTTTTTAGTCAAAACAAGATACTTATGAAGTGTCTTGTAGTAAGACACTTCTCATTTTGCTTGGCAAAATTATTCTTTCACTTCGACGAAATATTGCTAGCCGCTGAAAGCCTGATTTTTGCGTTGATCCTTGCTACAAAACTCTCGCCATGATTATTTGCTTCCTTCTCAGTTTTGCTGTCCTCCCTGTAAATTAAAATGTTTCCGGGCCGATTTTACGTACACAAAAAATTTGCCTTCTTTAAATTCCATTGTTTCCAACCTTGGGCATTTGAATTAATTCTGTGTCTACATGATCTTCCGCGATTGAATGCGGAGGTTGATCGAGTTTATGTAGCCAATGGTTCATATCACGCGATGATAATTATCTATACAGATAAGATTATTCGAATCTCTATCATTCTAATCTCTCTCTCTTCTTGCTTCAGTTCTCTAAAGGGTTAGTGATACAACAACAACAATAATAATAATAATAATAAATGAATAAATAAAATTTCTAAAAAGTCATGGTAGTAATATAGCAATCCGACTTTTTGTTGCCATAAAAGCCTCTTTGAGCAATGGTTTCATGCTGTCATGAAGTGTTGGTGTAGAGTCGTTAGCGGACCAATTATTGATGAACTGGGTTGTGAGATGTAGGTTCTTCTTTAAAAAAACATAGAAAATTGACGCCTATTTTTTGTGGGTAAGGTTGGCAATAACTGTCTTGCAAAACTATGTCACAAGTGTTGTAAAAATTAAGTTGCTAGCATTTGGAAACTGTATGACCTTCTGGACTTGGCTTTCTGACCTTTTTGGACCTTGATCAACAATGAAGTATAGAGGGGGAAAACCTATAAAATTGGGTGGTGTTACATGTTTTTGCAACCGTTGCATGAGAACTCTATGTTAACAAGTAAACAAATATGAATCAAGAAAATTATAGTTGGAGAACTCGATTTGTTATTTATGAATAAAAGATCTAAGATTTTTTTTTAAAAAAAAATTGAGAACAAACAGATTAACGTTAGTCAAACTGTTTAAGTTTTATGTGCGGTCAATACAAACCATTATAAGAACAGTTCTTCAAGCTATAGAGATTTTATTTGGGGATAACAAAAACTCTATTGCAGTTATAGTTATAACAAAAACTCTATTGTAGTTATAGTTATGTAATATTTTGCCAAGGTGCTTTTACATGTGTGTTTCACGTATTAACGGAATTAGTGTTTACGAAACATCCCCTCATCTTTTTCCCCTTTGTTTGCCCCTTTGTTCCCGGTCCTTCTTTTTTTTTGGGGGGAAAGAGTACTATATGTATCAACTCAATTATTGTGGGACTTGATTCTTCTACCGTGCAAAGATTGAAAGAAAAAATTATTATCATATACCTCCCTCCA
>JAKOGI010000930.1:182500-215000 GCA_029747015.1 Carnegiea gigantea
TTGAGATTCTGCATTCCTTTATCTCCAATTATATTTTTCAGATCATCATTATCTGGATAATTATCAAAATCTTCATTAATTTGGTTAAGATGCTCAGGATCATATTCTTCAAACAACTCAAGCAGATATTTCTTTTCTTCTTCTCATAAGAATTTTTCAGCTCCAATATCAAAGAAATAATTAAAAATATCTTCTGATTCTGCACCGTCCACTTTCATGCAATCATTGAATTCATCACTATAGACAAAAGTAGTGTTTTCACAATGCATTAGTGTTTTTCCTTTTTCAATCAATGCCCAACATTGATGATAAATGTTGAAAAACCCAATAGCCCTTACTAATGTAGGATCAGTAACTATATGTACCGGATCTCCATGAATCCAATTTTATCGTTGGTCATTGGGATCATCGCAATCAACAATTTGGACAAGATAATGGGCTGGTTTGGCTTTTCCATTTTCATATTCAATCAGGGCGCTCTAAACCTCCAAAGTTAAGTATCTGCGAATTAAAATTTTTGTTGGTCCCTCAGGAGATTTAAGAATCCAATGGGACCTTTTGAACATGTATTGTTGGAACTTAGTTAAGGTTGAGAAAAATGGGAAATTAGGATCTGGAACTTCTGAGAAGTAAAGAACTATCCCATATTTCCAGGCTTTGAAGACAGGATCTCGGGGAGATATTGAATTGGCTGGGAAACAAATGCCACCGACTCCAGATCTGTCGAGAAAATAGATCTTTGTAGTTCAAGACTCCCAAATATTATGGGAATAATGATGATAAAAGTCGACGCAGGCTGCATACCATTCCTTGAACTATTTTTCTTGGATATGAGAACGTTTTTTTTCTTGGATATCATAAGGACACCGTAGATTCTAGAAGGGAAAATCTTTGGGCTATTAGATGAGTAGTAGAGAGTAGACCAAAGCGTGATCTACTTTTTGTATGAAATTCCAGGTTATCAATAAGGACTTTATTAGAAGGCATAACCCGTTCTAATAGAAGTGGCATTTCATTAAGGATTTCCTCCTTTTCTGGCAGGAAGTCGGCTTTGATGATCACCATTGGCGAGTTCTCGAGTTAGACTGTCTGCCAGAGAATTCTTCGATCCCCGTATATGTTCAATAGAGAAGAAAAACTGGTTAAGCCATAATTGCCAACATGGGAGTCACCCTTGCACTTGCATATTTGATAAATTCTTTTTCACAAAACCGAGTATTTCTTTACAATCAATTCGAATGAGAAAAGGTTTAGGGGCTAAAAAAATTAAGAATTTTTCAATTCCCCTTATGACTGTAAGAATTTCTTTTTCCATCGTGGGATAGTCGCATTCTGCTTTATTAAAGCTTCCACTGCAATATTTGCAAAGTTTTCCTCCTTCTTTGATTTTGAGTACCGCACTCCAGTGCTCATTGCTGACATCTGTCTTAAGAATTAAATCATCTTCTTTATTAGGTAAATTAAGGATAGGAAGATTTTTACACATCTTGTTGAAATTTTGAACAATCTTGGCATTGTTAATAGTCCATGTCCAGCTAACATCTTTCTTAAGTTTTTGCTATAATGGTTTTCTTACTTTAGCTAAATCTTTAATGAAATCAGAAGCATAGGTAAGACACCCTAGAAACCTTTCTAATTGCTTCCTATCTTTAATTTTTTTAGGAAAATTTTTTATTTTTTTCAGAATATATTTTTGTAGAATAATCTGTCCAACTTTTATTTCTAAACCTAAGAACTCAATTTCTTATTCAGCATAAATACACTTGTTTTTTTCAAGTATAATACCGTGATCAATGCATCTTTGGGTGATAGCCAAAACATCAATTTTATGCTGCTCTATGGTTTTAGAAAAGATAAAGATATCATCAACGTAAACTAGACAATAATAATTAAGGTCTTTGAAGATGTTATCCATTCTTCTCTAGAATATTTGAGGTGCATTTTTAAGATCAGATGGCATCACTATCTATTCATAATGTCCTTGTGGGCACTAAATGCAGTTAAAGGAATACTTTCCTTATCTATTTTTATCTGCCAATAACCACTCTTGCAATCTATTTTCGAGAACCAAGAGGCTCCTTGAATTCTGTTGAAAAGGACTGTTTTATTACGAATATAATAACCATCAAAGACAGTGTTATCATTAAGTTTTTTGGTAATTAATTACCATTTTGGCATTTCCTTTTTTTTCCTCAGTATGATTTCTTACCATGAAAGCGGGGTTGGTGTGAGGACTTTTACTGTTTTTAATTAATCCTTTATCCAGAAGTTCTTTGATTCGTTTATTAAACTCTTGAATGTCCTGGTGGATATGCACTATTTGTTTAACTCGGATGATAGTGTTGGGATTTAATAAAGTGATTTTAGCAAATATTTTGTCTTTATCCCAAAATTTCAGAGGATTGTCAGAATAGAGTTCTTTGTATAATTTTTCTTGTTGTTCAATTATCTACTCTTTAACAGATAACTCGAGTAATGAGATTGTTAGTGCTACTTCACGTTGTACATGCATTACCTTCTCACCACGCTAGCTGTGTGTAAATTCAATTTTATGATGAGTGTAAGCCTTACTTAATTTTTCAATAGGAACTGAGTGACCATTAATCATAAATATTATTTGGTATATAGTCTGGGTGCATGGAGAATATAATCTTTGAAAATTATTTTCAATAATCATATATGAGAGGGTTAATCAGTAGCCCATAGCACTGGTATAATACATTGAACTCCTCCTCATTCTGTATGATTAATCCTTCTATGACTTCATTGTGGCTCATAACACTATTATCAACTATTCTTACTTGTAAGGATTTTTAGCTCTTTTTCACATAAATTTAGGAAATAATGTTCTTTTTTCAAAGCATACAGAACAACCACTATCTATGTAGGCACACAGTTCATATTTATTATATCTCTCTAAACATACCTTTATTGGGATATAGATGCTATTGGGATTTGTATTGGTAGTTTCATAGGATATTTCCATGATCATATTTTTGACTAATTCATCCTCATAAATTGGTTCACTAACAGTTCTAGTTTTGTATCCAATGACTTTTCTTTCCAGACTTATTAATCGATCTAAACTGGGTCTTGCAGTTTCAAGACTCATTCTACTCATTTCACTGGTCATGCTAATTGTATCATCTTCCTTATACTCTTCTTTAGCGGATGAAGATCCTTCTTCCCAATCTGACTTTGTGCTTATACTTCTTAATAATTGGGGTTTAATGGTGATTTTTCCCTCCTCATCAATTTTTATTACATTTTTCTTGTTAATTTTTGTAGGGTGGGCAAAGTTGGATATCTATGAACAATCGATTTTTATATCTTGACAGTTAGCTTAATTCTTTGAATTTTCTGCATCGGGGTAGGACTTTTAAATTTTTCTGCCTCTATCATTGTTACCTTAATATTAGGGTCTATCATATTATCTAACTTATAGATGATTTTCCAAAATATCCTTAACGGATATCCTGCTCTTTTCATGTCCATCCTGACTGTTTTGATCTTAAGAGATAGGAAGTTTTTAGCAAATTCATCTTTTAGGCTCACATAATATCCAGGTCGACAATTGAAACCTACTGACCCATTACATAAATTTGTTTTTATCCCTGTAATTATTTGATTGTTAAATTTGGTACGTCTGATATCACAGAGTAAAGCATAAAGATCAATATCTTTACGATAATATTGTAATGGAGTGATTTAAACTTGGACACTTTTAACGTGGATATACCTATACTTTCTATCTTTGTTATGCTTAAGGATATTCTCCCAATTGATCAAATTAACTTCCCCAACGTCATACTCATAGTCCTTGATCTCCAGATCTCCTTACATCATTTCACATACGTATTTGCTTTTTATTTGAAAAATAGATTTTTTATAGATCATGTCCTTTTGGATTATGGGAAGAACCCAATCTCCCTTAACTTCTTCATGATCATTATCTATTACAAATTCTTCTCCTTGAAGATCACCAAGGCTTACCGAGCTACTTTCCATCATATGGCTAGTTTCTTCATAATCACTTTCTTCATATTCATTGTCCTCAATAATTTCAACAATTCCTTTGTTGTTGCCCAGGGCTAGTTCTAAAGCTTCATCTTCACTAAGCTCAACATAATCTAAGCTTCCCAAAGTTTCAATAAGTTTATTATTCTTCCTATTTTTTCATTCGTTAGTATAATGCCCTACTTTTTCACATGCCCAACATTTCCAGTTGTTTTTTCTTGCCGGAAAATAAGCATCTTTCCTAAAAAATCTACGTTTTTTAGGACTCGGTTTGTTATAATATTTTCTTCTATATTTTTCGCCTCTCTGCTTATTAAAGCTCTTTTTCTTATAGAATTTTCTTTTTTTTCTTTTCTCAGATTCTTTTCCCTATTGGTGAGGTAAATCCCAGCAAGTTAAGAACTGTTTCTTAATCTTCTTTTACTTTTGAAGATCAAGACATTGTTCATTGACCCATTTTCGCAAATAGGAAATTCTCGATCTAAGGGTATCCACAAAATCTGTTCGTTCAAACCATGCCATGTATTTTTTATTAATTATAGAATTTATAGGATATGGCAATTTGTCATAAAACATGCCAAGATTTATTTCATTATGCCCAATTTTATAATAATATTGACTGAATTCTGTAATATAATTTTCTGGGTATCTCATATCCCATAATTCGATACTGTTAATTTTTCTTTGCTATTCTCGTGCTTTTTCTTCAGAATTAATTTTAGTTTCGATGAATTCAGTCTCAATTTCTTTACACAGACTTCTGAACATAGCAACTGATGTTTCCATCGTTCTTAAAGTGTTTTTACCATCTTCATTTAAAGAATCATACTAGTCAGCTATAGTGTCAGAGAAACTATGCTCGATATAATTTAAAAAATTTGCCGCGGTCCATGTAGTATTTAAATTTAAGACACTGTTCATTCCTCTTTTCCAGTACTTAAATATTTCTTCTCTATTACGAGCTCTATCGATGTTTAAGATATAACCAATTTGACTAATTGGGGTAAGGTCAATCTCTTCATAGGTCGTGGTTTTTCTTGAGACAAACTCGAAGGAAAAGTTATTTGTTCGTCCTGCGAAAACATACCTAGGTCTCAAGAAATGAGTGTTTCTTCTGGAAGGTTTACCAAATTCCTCAGGTTTAGGAATGACATTATTAACAAGATTAGTCTCCGTTTCATGTAAGTCAATTTCTTCTCCTATTTCGTTAATCTCATTTTCCGCAACCATTTTACCATATTTTTCATTTAATTTTCGTTTAATTTCTTCTAATGGTAACACATTAAGATCATCGAGTTTAATAAGATTCATTTGCTGATATATTTCTTCTTCTAGTTGGACATTATTAGTCTCTTCATTATCATCAGACAAGACATCATATTTATCACTAATAGCACTCATGATTTTGTTTAGTTCTTCGGGATTTTGTTCTTTATCAAACATTTTTTGTAGCTCTTTAAGACTATATTTTTCATACTCCATCTTCTTCTTCTTTCTTCTCACTAGATTCTTCACCAGATGGAAATGGGATTTTGTTTTTTGGATTTTGAAAAGGATATTTATGCTGAAAAGGAGTGCTAATTTTAGGAGTAGCTTTTTTGTTATGTCTAATTTCATTAATAAAAGAAAGATGAATAACTGTTAACTGATTCTTAAGATCTTTTAGTTCAGTCTTAATTTTAGCTAATTCCGCTTTTAATTCTAAAACTATATTAGTAATATAGTTTAATTGGGGTGCTACTGAGATATTACCTTTCGGTGACTGAACAACATGTAAATAATTTGGATCAGGACAAGCAGGTAATGCTTCCAGCATTAAACGTAGTTAGTCACACTTAATCACGATTAATTAGCTTAATAAATTATTAATTAGTTTAATAATCTTAATTATTTTTGTGCATGTGGCTCTGATACCAGATGAAAGATAACGTCGAGATCTATTAGTGAGCAAAAATCCACAAACACAATTTTAGAATTTTTGAAAGTAAGTTTTTAAATATTAGGGTTAAATTACAAATTTTTAGAAGTTTAGGGGTCTTTTTGCAATTTAAAAGGATCTGTAAATTATTATACCCAAATTTTGGGGTTCCAGAAATTATTATACCCAAACTCAAATGGATCCGTAAATGCGTTTCCAAACTGGTCGGGTCCAGAAATGATTACACCAAAATACGGTGGCTCGAGGTGCAATTCTTCTGAATAGAAAAGGTACTCATCAGGACGTCGAAGAACTGCTTATTTAAATTGACATTATTTTCTTCTCCCCCAACAAGGAAAAACTGTGAGTGATACACATATGATCTGTACATTTAGATTCCTATTACGATTGTAAGTGTGTTTTATGATGTTTTACTATCATAGAAATAATTGTTGATGATGTATTTGGTGACCTACCTTTCCGTGCTGTTTGTCTTTAAAAAAAAATGTAATTACCTCAAGAAAAATTTACATTTTTGTCCACTATATCTCCACACAATAACGTTTAGGATTAATTAATTTTGAGGTCTATCAACATTTGAACAGATAGATTTGTAGAGCTTGAAATAACCAAACTACCTTTGCATTTTATTTTTTCCTTAATAGCAACAATAACAATAACAACAACAATTATTATTATTATTATTATTATTATTATTATTACTACTACTACTACTACTACTACTACTATTATTATTATTATTATAGTAACGATAACAGCAATAATAACAATAACAAGAAGAAGAAGAAGAAGAAGAGGAACAACAACAACAACAATAACAACAACCGCAACAATAATAATAAGAAGAAGAAGCAGAAGAAGAAGAAGAAGAAACCCTATCCTATTCTTCTTCTTCTTCTTCTTCTTCTTCTTCTTCCCAATCCTAATATTTTTAATATTATTATTATTATTATTATTATTATTATTATTATTATTATTATTATTATTACCACTATTATTATTATTATTATTATTATTATTATCATCATCATCATCATCATCATCATCGCCACTCCTCCCCCGGTTGCTAGGTACTAGTATTATTAGAAAATTAAAATGCGAAGGACATTTGGTCATCGTAGGACTTTTCAATTTATTCGTTCAAATACTGATGAACCTCTAATTAATTTTCAATTTCCATTGGTCCATGAATTATTGTGTAAAAACTCAGTGAACCAAAATATAAAATTTTGTAACTTAAAAAGTTAAGGTCACCAGCCACGATAAGAAATATATGTTGCTTTTTACAACATCAAGTCAGCCCAAGTTTCAGAAATACATGTCATAAGATTAACAAATCCAACTGCCACAGTGGCAGCTAGTTTGTCTTAAAAAATAAGATAAACACCGTAAAAGATATAGACAAAGAAGAAAGTTAAGTAATTGTTTCATACATAGTGGAATTTCCAATATCTTGTAATTAGTCGGTACTAGAAATGGGCTATGGATCGGGTCTTTATTGGATTAAGTGGTCGACCCATTTAAAATAGGGTTAATAAAGGGTTGGATTAATAATGGACTGGGTCAATATTATATTGGGTTAGCCCATTAAGATATATTAACGGACCAGATCAGATTGACTTATTAATAACTCGTTTAGTGACCCACTATTTTTGTCAGCCTACTTGACATACTAATTTACATGCTCCAATTAACTAAGCTTATTACCAATACTTTGTACATAACAATAATTATTATACACCATTTTTTGAGGTAAGTTTGTTCCGTTTTTAAACGGGCCCAAAACAAGCCGCCCATGGGCGACTCGACCAGACCCATTTATTAACTTGGTAGTGTATTTTCTAACTTTAAATTTGAACTAGTTTAGTTTGGTTGGAAAATTACAGAGACATTAGTTAGAAAATTAACTCACCAAAAATACTCTTTAAATGGTAATGGGCGGGCCGGGTTTATTTGGCCCATAATCTAGTACGGCCCATTAACAAATATGTTGGGCTGTTGGGCCCGACCCAACCTGATTAGTTAATAGGCTGGCCCAATCCGATCCAATCCAGTGTGTTACCCACCCCTAGTCAGTACATAAATTTTATTGCAAAATTTCAAGTTCACAATGGCTGGGAAATAAGTTTGCTGTTAACAATTTTCTTACTCCAAATACTGTAACAATTATCCATAATGTGCTTTTTTAATGTGTAAAATAAAACCTGCCGGGTATGACTTCTCACCTTTATTTATTGAAAAAAGGATTTACTAATAGAATGTCGCATGATATCTGCCTACATTGATTATCTCCTTACCAAAATAAGTCTAAAATATCAAAGTAAATCCATATTTCAACAAAGTTAGCGGTAAACATACTTCCGTCCAACTCTATACTTGCAGCATAGTTTTAGTCACAAACCATGTCTTTGGACTTCAATTCATCTTGAACATTGGTAAGTTAAAGTACTAATTTTCTAGAACAAGTATTTATGTTATAAAATAGATCCAACTAAAGATACATCATCATGGTCGAATCATAATATTGTTAAAAGAAAATGTTGTGGAGGAAGATGTTCATGAAGAACTTTCGGACAACTGCAGGACAATCAGTGGACCTTTGGATAATGCATAGGGTTGGCAAAAATTCGGATTTGAGTAGATTCGGTCCGGACAAATCGGACATTTGGATAAAAATTTCATACCCGAACACTGTCCGGATTACAAATCGGATACACAGGCCAGACCCGGACCCGGACCCGTATGTTCGATGTCCGAACCTAGTTGTCCGAATGTCCGAATTTGTGTTATGATTTTAGGACATTCGGGCCGAAATTTTATGTCTAAACCCGATGTTTTAGCGTCCGAACCCAGTTCTCCGAAGTTGTTTTTATAAAATTTTAAAAAGAATTTGGACTAAAATTACACATAAATGTAGTGTCCGATTTCTGAACCCAGTTGTCCGATTGTCCGAATTTTTCCGAACCCGAAATGGTTCAAAAATCCGAACAACCTGAACCCGAATACTCAAACCCAAACCCAACCCGGATTTAAATTTGGACATGATCGGTTGTCTGAATTTCAAATTCAGACATAAATTTTGTGACCGTATGCGTTTTTCTAGGTCAGACGAATTCGGATAATTGGGTCGAACATAGTTTTGCTAGCCCTAATAATGTACACAGTTGCTCGATTTATGTTGAGAAGTTCCCCTCCTGAGTACCAAGTTGTGGATTCTCAATGGAGGACTAAAGAAATTGATAGCTACTTGCGCCCTTTTGATGATTCCCTTGAAATGGATCTTCAACTTTATGAGAAAAGTGAGAGATGTAAACTTTCTAGTAAGGGTAAGAAGAGGAGCAGCAAGAGTTCAAAGTCTGCTCAGCATTCGCCCACCAGTACTGAAATTGCGAAAGAAGCTTTGGATTTTGGAAAAATGCTTGATGTTTCTGTTATCAGTTATGAGATCTCGGCAATTAGAAGAATAACAATGAGCTTGAGAAAAGAGCCGGAAAACAAAATGTAGGCTAGAGATTTACATTTTTAGGATATCTTCTGATCAATAAGGGGAAGTTTTAGTTGTTGTTTGTGCTTGACTAGTGAGCTGTATGAGTTTATTTGTTTGTGATTCACAGCTTATAAGATATACAAGCTATTTTCTTAAGCTATGTAATGACTGCGCTACCTATTTTTATTTGTAAGGACCATACTCGACTAAATAATAATTAAAAAAATCTACCCTGACCATAATGCTAGTAATAGCCCCAACAATCTCTCTTCAAAGCAACAATAACACTTTCCAGTACGGATACTACTTTCGCGAGGTAAAAATCTCTCTTCAGAAATGTTTGAAAAATGATTTGCTTCAAGAAACTTCTCTCCTCATGCAGATAGAATTTTAATGTAGATCTTGAAAAACTGTGGACTGATGTTCATCGCGAGGCCTAGGAACTAGTAAAGTCAAAATATTGTTCATTTACACGACAACAGTGAGAATTTCAGTGCTTTGATTTAATATTTCTTAGTGTTCCAATGAGAGCTGTAGCAGCTTTGCCAATGTACATTTAAGTTTCAGCAATACCACCGAAGCTGATTGCATGACAAATGGATGGACAGTTGAGTGGCTGTTGGTGCGTCATGTAAGAATGTCAACGGTCCAATTTGATTTAATTTGGAGTACGAAATTAAATTATATTGGAAATGGTGGAATTTTAAATGATGATATTCTATATTTTGAATATATTGGATAATAATACTTTCAACTATGAACTTAGGCATTCTTACACTATAATATCATGTCGGTCTGTTTACTGTCTATATACTAAGGCTGAGCTTTAAAGTGTTTTAAGTCGGCAATGTAAGTGCATATTAAACATATATAATTGCATACATTTAAAAACTGTTGCATTTTAAACATATACGTTGGATACTATTATGAAATTGTTGCATTATATTGAGTCAAAACATCTTCACACTTAGTTTTGGTACATAAATAGTAAGTAGGCGAAAAAATTATCTTTTGCACCACCGATGTTAGAGCAAATAATTTTCCTAGCCCATAATTTCTGATAAATATTTTCAAGTTATCCAACTTTGGATAATATTTTTTGGGATCAAACTTGACCAAACTTTATCTTTTTAAATTACACCAAGGTAGTGTTTGGTTAGAAGGAAAATTGTTTTCTTAGAAAATCATTTTCTGTGGAAAATGTTTTTCTAATGAAAATTGATTTTCATGTAATACTTTCCGTTGTTTGGAACAAGGTAAATTATTTTTCATGAAAAAGAGAAAAATGTCAAATGAGTTGTTTAAATAGCAAAAAATATTGACTAAATGGTTGTAATTTTGAGCTTAAAATTCATATTTGAGTTTTTTTAAATACTTTCTTTCGAATAATCTAGTTTCGATTTAAACCGTTGAAATTATTTTTGTGACGAAAAACATCAACTGAAATTATTTAAATGGCAAAAAATATCAATTGAATTGTCATGGTATAGGAAAATGTTGACCAAATGAAGGAATGTCATGATCAAAATCTGGATTTGAGCCTATCTTACTCTTTTATATCCGATGATCAAGTTTCGATCCAAACTACTGAAATTATTCTGGTGGTAAAAAATATTGATTGTACTGTTTAGAACGTGAAAAATATCAATTGAGTTGTCGTTGTGGAAAAAAATATTGATTAAATGAAAGAATATCAAGCTCAAAATCTGAATTTGAGCCAATTTTAATATTTTCTATCTAATAGTCAAATCTAAACTACTAAAATTGTTTTAGTGGTGAGTCGACTGAATTATTTTAGTAGCACAAAAAGTAAATTAAATTGTCGTGGTGGAGATAAATGTCGATCAAATGAAAGAAATTTGAGCTAAAAATTTAGATTTGAGTTTATTTTAATATATTATATCGGATAGTCAAGTTTCGATCCAAACTGTTGAAATCGAATTTTACACCTAAATTTTAACTGATCAACAACAACAACAACTCCCAGTGTGGGTCCCGCTTTCGCGGAGTCTGGGGAGATCCAGCTGTAGGCAACCTTACCCCTACCGGTATTCCTACCCATAGAGAGGTTGATTCCTTAAGACCCACAAAACAGTTTTGAAAATGTTTAAAGAGAAAACGATTGCAAACCAAAAACCAAAGAGGAGAAAAAGGGGGGGGGAGAGCAAAATAAACAAGGAGTAGAGACATACCTCAACCAATCAGCAGCGCTAGATGCCGTCACATCCCAAAAAAAGCACGACCTGCAGACAAGCACACCAAAACCCTACCCGCCCCACCCCACCGAAGCTACTAGCATCTACGCAGCCGGTCCCCTACAATCAGAGACCTTAATCCTATTCCGTCACGACCTCTTATCCTGGGCCATGTCCTCCGTCAGACCGACAACTCTCATGTCCTCTCTAACTACTTCCTCTAGGCTCTTCTTCGGTCTACCCCTCTTTCTCTTTCCACGGGGGGGACGATCATCTCGCACCTCCGCACTGGGGCGGCCACACTTCTCCTCTTTACGTGGCCGAACCATCTGAGCCTCGATTCCCTCATCTTCTCCTCTATGGGGGCCACTTTGGCTAAGTTCCTAATTACTTCATTCCTAATTCTGTCCAATCTCGTAAAACCACACATCCACCTGATCATCCTCATCTCAGCTACCATCAACCTTTGGGCCTGCATCTTTTTTAGAGGCCAACACTCCGATCCATAGAGAACAGCCGGTCTAACTACCATCCGATAGACTTTGCCTTTCAATCCTAGGGGCACTCTCTTGTCACACAATACCCCTGACGCTGACTTCCACTTTTACCATTCCACTCTTATCCGCTGGCTAATATCCTCGTCAATGTCCCCATTTTACTGGATGATCGAGCCTAAATACTTAAATTTAGTGACCTTTGGTATCACCCTTCCATCTAGAGTGATTTCTCCCCCCTCTTTTATCCTACCACTGAAACAACAATGGAGGTATTCCGTTTTTGATCTACTTAACTGAAAACCCCTAGCTTCCAGCATATGCCTCCAACTCTCTAACCTGTCGTTCACCCCCTGCCTGGTCACATCGATAAGAACGATGTCATCTGCAAATAACATGCACCAGGGTACCTCGTCCTGGATTCCTCTAGTGAGTTCATCCAAAACTAAAGTGAAAAGAAACGGGCTTAGCGCGAAGCCCTGATGTAGGCCCATACTAACAGCGAATTCGTTAGAGACTCCTCCTGATGTCCTAACACGCGTCCGCCCTCCCTCGTACATATCCTTGATTACACGGATGTACGCGGACGACACCCTTTTCTCTTCCAAACACCTCCACAATACCTCTTTCGGGACTCGATCATACGCTTTCTCTAGGTCAATGAACACCATATGGAGATTCACCTTTCTATCCCTGAACAAGCCCATGAGCCCTCTGAGGAGGTGGATCGCCTCAGTCGTCGACCTGCCTGGCAAGAAACCAAATTGGTTCTCTGAAATCTCTACAACCTCTCGTAACCTTCTCTCAATCACCCTCTCTCATAGTTTCATAGTGTGGCTGAGCAGCTTGATGCCCCTAAAGTTATTACAAACTTAAATATCCCCTTTGTTTTTGTACAGTAGGATGATTGTGCTAGCCCTCCATTCTTTAGGCATCTTGGCTGTCCTGTACATAACATTAAATAGCTCTGTGAGCCACTCTAGCCCTACCTCCCCCATAAGCTTCCAAACTTCCACTGGCATCTGGTCTGGGCCCACTGCCTTCCCATTCGCCATCTTCTTCAAAGCCTCCATAATCTCCTCCTTCGCTATATGGTCGCCCGCTCGCTGAACGCTACACTCTCCGCCCCTACTACCGTCGTCTCGCACTCCTTCCCCATTTAGAAGTTTAGCAAAGAACCTTTGCCATCTCTCTCTAATTTCATCATTCTCAGTCAACACCTTACCTTCCTTGTCCTTGATGCACCTTACCGCTCCCAGATCCCTAGTCTTCCTTTCCCTCGCCCTAGCCAGTTTGAAAACCTCCTTCTCCCCTTCCTTCGTCCCCAATCTATGGTAAAGCCTATCAAAAGCCTGGCTCTTTGCTATTGCCACCGCCTTTCTGGCTACCTTCTTGGCCGCTTTGTATCCAAACTTCTTTTGCTCCCTCTCTTCCTCCGAACTGCTGCTCATGAACTCCGCGAAAGCCTCTTTTTTGGCATTGACTTTCTCCTTTACCTCTTCATTCCACCACCAGGCGCCCTCCATCCTGTTCCCGCCTCCCCTGGAAAGACCTAGGGTTTCCTCAGCCGACCTTTGGATGCAATCCGCCACAGCCTCCCACATCGAATCGGCGTCTTTTGCCCTCCTCCAAGCTCCCTCCTCGGCTATTCTTTCTGCTATTAACCCCGCCTTCTCCTTCGTGAGGGTCCACTTCTCATTCTCTCAAAGAGGAAATTATTTTGCTCCATTGGAGGGAATATCATTTTCCTTAGAAAATAGTTTTCCATCATTTATTGTACCAAACAAAGGAAAATTGAAAAACCATTTTTCGGGAAAACCATTTTCCTCCCAACCAAACACTACCCAAGTATCCTAATTTTTTCACATTTGTATATTTGACTCTAATCCTTAAAAACTTACTTTTAAAAAGTTTAATTTTGTGCATGTAAAATTTATCTCCTAAGTATTATTAGAGATCTTTTTTCATCTAGTATTAAAGCCACTTGGCCAAAAATAATTAAGATAATTAAGTTAATTAACTATGTTTAATTATGTCTAATGTTTAAATCATCACCTACTTGCTCTGCTCCTAATTATTTGCACATTGTTCACTCACCAGAAGGAACCACTTCAATAGCACCTCAATTAAATGGTATCACTAATATAGTTTTAGAATTAAAAATTGAATTAACAAAAATTAAGACTGAAGTTAAAGAGACTAAGAAATAATTGTCTGTAATCCACCTTTCTTTAGTTAACGAGATTAGTAGGGCTGAGCACAATCGGGTACCCGGTTGGTTTTTATGGAACTGGTTGTGGTCCCGGTTGAACCGGATCCAGAATTATAGGAACTGGTCTCGGTCCCAGTTGAACCGGGTCCAGAAATTCTGGACCTGGTCCCAGAACCGGTTGGAATCAGTTTCACCATCGGGTAACCGGTATCTCTTTTTGGTCATTTTTAATTGATTTTTTCATCAGTTTGTTAGGCCCTTGACGGTTCACCGGAGATCGAGAGAGCCGGCGAGGAGTCCAGGGTTGAGCACTGAGTAGGCGGCGGCGAGGAGTCGACGGTCTGACCGTCGACTGTCTAAGCTGCCGGCGATCGGCAGGAAGAGAGAAAGAGAGACTGAGAGCAGTGAGGGAGAGAGACGAAGACAGACGAGGAGTCGAGGTCGAGGGAACTGAGGGAGCAGAGATGCAGAGAGCCGGTGAGGAGTCGAGGGTTGAGCACTGAGTAGGCGAGGAGTGCAGGGTCTGACCGTCGACCGTCTTTCCTGCCGGCGACCGGCAGGAACAGAGAAAGAGAGACTGAGAGTGAGAGCAGTGAGGGAGAGAGACGAAGATCGAAGACAAACGAGGAGTCCAACTCCTCTCCAGGTCGAGGTCAGGGAAGGGAGCAGCAGAGCAGTAGCCAAAACAATTTTAGGCTTTAGGGTTTGCTACTTTGCTGTGCATTTTACTTTTACAAATATATATTTAATTTTTTTTTAAATGTGGACCGGGTAATCGAGTACCGGGACCGGTACCGGTTCCAAACTTCCAGGAACCGGACCCGGAACCGATTATAACCAGGTCCTGGATTTTGGAACTGGTCCCGGTCCCGATCTAACCGGGTCTGGGTCCGGAACCGCCGGGTCTAGACCGGGTCCGGGTCTGGATCCGGAGAACCGGTTTTTTTGCTCAGCCCTAGAGATTAGACATAGTGGGAAATGTACTTTAAGTTTAGCAGTCTATTTCATCATAAATATCCTTTCTAAAACTCAAAAAACAAAAATTCATTTCCTTTGCATGATATAAAAATCCAAAAAGAAGTAGGAGAAAAATCAACTGAAAAATCGTCTGAAAAAGAAAAGAAAGAATAAGATGATATACGCAGTATGATCTTGAAGAATTACAGAATATGTTTGATAAAGAACAAAATTTAGAAGAATTAAACAAAATCATGGGCGCAATAGTTGATAAACAAGACGTTTATCTGATGATAATAAAGAAGTAGATACTGCCTGGTTAGAAAAAAAAATATATTAGTAGATGAACCTAATTAAACTAAAGGATCTTAATGTTGCACCTTTAGAAGAAGTTAGAAAGAAACTAGATAAAAAAATATGAAAAAAATGTTATTTGACGGCGAAATCAGTGAGATCGAAGAAGAACTTAAGATAGATGAAATTGAAAACAATCATGTTAACAATGTTGCTCCCAGATCTGAAGAATTTGGTGAATCTTCTAGAAGAAATACTTTTATGAAACCTAACTACATTCTAGCAGGACACAGCTAACTTTTCCATTGGGTTTATCGTAAGGAGAACCACGACCTTTGATGAAATTGGCCCCACCCCAATTAGCCAAATAGAATACATCTTAAACATCGATGGAACTCGTAATAGAGAAAAAATATGTGAGCATTCGAAAAGAAGTATGAATAGCATCATACGCTTAAATATAACATGGACTGTTGGAAATTTCCTACACTATATCGAACATAGTTTTTCTAACATTGCAGCTGACTCGTATGATTTATTGAATGAGGATGGTAAAAATGTATTATGAATGATGAAAACACCAATTGTAATGTTCAAAAATTTATGTAAAGAAATTGAAACGGAATTTATCATAGCTAACCTTGATTCTGAAGAAAAAGGTAGAGAATGACAAAAAAAGATTAATAACATAAAGCTTTGGGATATAAGATATCTAGAGAATTATATTACTAAAGTTAGTCAATATTATTACAAAATTGGGCATAATGAAACCAATCTTGGTATGTTTTAAGATAAATTACCATATCCAATAAATTTCATAATCAATGAAAAGTACATTGCATGACTTGAGAAAATAGATGTCATTGATACCATTGGTACAAGAATCTCTTATCCAAGAAAACGGGTCAATTATCAATGTCTTAATCTCCAAAAGTAAAAGAAAATGAAGAAGTAATTTCTAACTTATTGGGATTCTCCTCGCCAATGGGGAGAGGAACTTGAAAGGAGAAAAAAAAAAAATTTTATAAGAAAAATAGCTTTAACAGCAAAGGGTAGAGAAATATAAAAGAATATTTATAACAAACCAAGTACTAACAAAAACGAAGATTCTTTAGGAAAGCTGCTTACTGTTCTGCCGAGAAGAACAATTGTAAGTGTTGGGCATGTAACGGAGTAGGTCATTATGCAAACAAATGTAAAAAAAGGAAGAATAACAAGTTCATTGAAACTTTGGATTCTCTAGATCATTTTGAGCTTAGCGAGGAAGAAGCACTAAATCTACATCTGAAAAACAATAATGGAATTTGTTGAGATTGTACTAGAAGATAAATATGAGGAAAATAATTATGAAAAAACTAGTCATATTATGGAAAGTAGCTCAATTAGTCTTAGTGATCTTCAATGAGAAGAATTCATTTTATAGCTAATGAGAAAAAAGATGTTAACGGGGATTGGATCCTTCCTATAATTGAGAAAGGCATGATATGTAAAAAATTCATTTTTCAATTGAAGAGTAAGTATGTATGCAAAATGATGGAAGGAGATTTAGAAATAAAAGTCTGTGAGTATGATGCGGGAGAAGTTAATCTCATTAACCGGGAAAAATATTGGATGCATAACAAAGACAGAAACTACAAGTATATCCACATTGGTAGTGTCCAAGTTCAAATTACGCATTTACAGTATTATGGCGAAGATATTGATCTTTATGCTTTACTATGTGATATCAGGCATACCAAATTTAATGACTAAATTATCACAGGGATTAAAACTAATTTATATAATGGATCAGTAGGGTTCAATTGTCAACCTGGATATTATGTGAATCTAAAGCTGAATTTGCTAAAAACTTCATATCTCTTAATATAAAAACAATTGGGATAGATATGAAAGGAGGAGGTTACCCACTGAGTATATTTTGGAAAATAATCTATAAACTAGATAATACCATGGACCCAAAAACTAAAGTAACAATGATAGAGGAGGAAAAATCTGGGAGTCCTACTCCAGTGTAAAAAATTTAAAGGATAAAGTCCAACCCATGGGAGATAAAAATTATAAGTCATGGATATCTAACTTTGCCAATCCTACAAAAATCAATAGGAAGAATGTAATAAAAATGGATGAAAATGGTACAATTACTATTAAACTCCACTTATTAGGAAGCATGAGTACAAGATTAGAATGGGGAGAAGGGTCTTCAACAACTAAAGAAGAGCTTAACGAAGAAGATACAATTAGCATGATAAGTGAAATGAGTAGAATGAATTTTAAATCTCTAAGGCACAATGTAGACCGAAGTATGAATCTAGATAGAAAAGTCATTGGATACAAAACAAGAACTGTTAGCGAGCCAATATATGATGATGAATTAGTAAAAAATATGACTATAGAGATATGCTATAAAGTGACAACACAAATTCTAATAGCATCTGTATCCCAATAAATGTATGTTTACAAGGATATAATAAATATGAATTGAGTGCCTTTGTTTGGTCTATTTTAGGAAAAGATCTTTATTTCTACAATTTATGTGGAAGACAGCCATGAATCCTTTACAAGTAAGGATAGATGACAATAGTATAATGAGCTACAAGGAGGCCGTAGAAGGTTTATCAATAAAAAGGAGGAGTCTAATGCATTATACTAGTTCTATGACTACTGATCAACCCTTTCATGATATGATTATTGGAAATAACTTTCAGAGACTATATTCTCCATACACACATACCATAAACTAAATAATATTTACAATAAATGGTTACTCAGTCCCCATTGACAAGTTAAATAAAGCTTACACTCATCAGAAAATTGAGTTCACACGCAGCCAGCATTGTGAGAAGGTAATGCCTATACAACGTGAGATAGTACTACCAATGTTATTACTTGAGTTATCTGTTAAAGAGCAGATTGCTAAATAATATGATCAATTATACAAAGAACTCTATTTTGATAATCCTCTAAAATTGACAAGTTAAATAAAGCTTACACTCATTAAAAAATTGAGTTCACACGTAGTCAATATGCTGAGAAGGTAATGCTTACACAACGTGAAATAGTATTAATAATCTTACTACTTGAGTTATCTATTAAAGAAGCAGATTGTTGAACAATAAGAGCAATTATACAAAGAACTCTACTTTGATATTCCTTTAAAATTTTGGGATAAAGATAAGACATTTGCAAAGATTACTTTGTTAAATTCCAACACTATTATTCGAGTCAAACAAATAATGTATATACATGAGTATATCCAAAAATTTGATAAGCAAATCAAAGAACTTCTAGATAAAGGATTAATTAAAAATAGCAAGAGTCCTTATGCAAGTCCCGCCTTTATGGTAAGAAATCATGCTAAAGAAAAAAGAGAAATAGCTAGAATGATAATCAACTACAGAAAGCTTAATGATAATACTATCTTTGATGGTTATTATATTCCTAACAAAACAGTCCTTTTCAATAGAATTCATGGAGCATCTTGGTTCTCAAAAATGGACTACAAAAGCGGATACTGACAAATAAAAACATATGAGGAATGCATTCCTTTAACTGCATTTAGTGCCCCTCAAGAACATTATGAGTGGATAATAATGTCATTTAGTTTAAAAAAATACAGCTCAAATATTCCAAAGAAGAATGGATAATATCTTCAAACATATTAATTCATTGCTGCCTAGTTTACATTGATGATATCCTTGTCTTTTCCAAGATCATAGAACAACACAAAGATAATGCCCTAGCTGTCATCCAAAAATGCATTAGTTATGGTATTACTCTTGGTAAGAACAAGTGCATTTAGGCTGAACAAGAAATCGAATTTTTAAGCCTAGAAATAAAAGTCAGACATACCATCCTACAAAAGCATATTCTAGAAAAAATAAAAAATTTTCTTGAAAAGATTGAAGACATGAACAATTAGAAAGGTTTAATAGATGTCTTACCTATGTTTCAAATTTCATTAAAGATCTAACTAAATTAAGAAAACTATTGTAGCGAAAACTTAAGAAACAAGTAAGTCGGACATAGACCCTCAGCAATTCAAAGATTGCTCAAAACTTCAAAAAGATATGTAAAAATCTTCATGTTCTTAATTTACCTAATGGAGAAGATGATTTAATTTTTGAGACAGATGTCATCCATGACCACTGGAGTGCAGTACTCAAAATAAAAAAAGGAGAAAACCTCTGCAAATATTGCAGTGGAAGTTTTATCAAAGTAGAATGCAACTATCCCACGATGAAAAAAGAAATACTTGTAGTCATAAGAGTAATTAAAAAGTTTTTAATCTTTTTAATTACAAAATCTTTTCTCATTCAAACTGATTGCAAAATAATACTTGGTTTTGTGAAAAAGAATTTATCAAATATGCAAGTGCAAAGGCGACTCATGCATTGGCAATTATGGTTTAACCAGTTTTCCTTCTTCACTGAACATATACAGAGATCAAAGAACTTTCTGTTAGATAATTTAACTCGAGAACTCGCCAATGGTAATCATTAGGGCAGAACTCATATTGAAAAAGGAGGAAATCCAAAATTAAATGCCATTACTGTTAGAATAAGTTTCTCTTTCTTGTAGAATCCTTATTGATATTTTGGAATTCCATACAAAAAGTAGATCGCGCTTTGATCTACTGTCTTCTGCTGATCTAATAGTATAAAGATTCAGTCTTTTAGAGTTACAAATAAATTACTTAAAGTGTCCTCATGATATTCAAGAAAAAATAAATTCTTATGTTCAAAAAAAATGGTTCAACGAATGGCATGTAGCCTGTATCGACTACTATCATAGTTATTCTTATGATATTTGGGAGTTATAGAGCACTACGATCTTCTTTCCTTGATAAATTTGGAGTTGATAGTGTTAGTCTCCTAGCAAATTTAATTTCTTTGGATGACTCCATCATGAAAGCCTAGAAATATAGAATGGTAGTTTACCTCATGGAAATCCTAGAACCAAGTACCCATTCTTCCCAAAACTAACTAAGTTTCAACAGTACATATTTAAAAAGATCTATTGGATTCTCACATCTCTCAATAGCTCAAAAAAATTTTCATACAATAAAAGTCTGTATGTCGAAGTGCTTTGTACAGTAATCGAGTATGAAAATAGAAGAGTCAAACCAGTCCATTATATGGTTGAAATAGTTGATTTAGATGATCCCAATGATCAACAACCAGAATAGTTTTTAGAACAACAAGAATTAATTAGTGATCCTGCTTTAGCAAGAGCCATTGGGTTTACACCATTTATCATCAAAAGTGGGCATTAATTGAACAAGGAAGAATTGCGGGAATGCTATTTGCATCTATCATGATGAATTCAGCAAATATATGAAAGTAGAAGGAGCTACTTCAGAAGATGTCTTTCATTATCTCTTTGATGTTGAAACTGGAAAATTTTTATCAGGAAAAAAGAAAAAGATATCTTCATGAATTGTTTGAAAGATGAGATTCAGAGTATCTTCAACTTGATGAAGATTTCGATGATTATCTGGATAATGATGGATTGGAAGACATTATTGGAGACGAAGGCATAGAAAATCTCAACATGGATGACTAGTCTTGTCAGCATTAAAATGCTTTGAAAAGTTGTTGCTTCATTACTGTACTATTTTGTCAAGTGTTAAGTTAGTTAAATAATGGTGTAGCCATGTGAAAGTATCAATGTGTACTGGAACCACTAAGGCATCCTATATAGTCCATCTGTTCTATAAAAGGAGAGGTTGAGTGCTGGTAAGATACACAGTCATTTGAGCATACTTGAGCAAAATAGAAGTGGGGATTTTCCGTTTCTCTATCAGCAAGTATTTCTGATGATCGTAGTAGTGTCAATCACTCTTCAATCTTTCCATTGCAATATTTCCACTTTCAAGCTTTCAATAAAATAAGTTTTCAAATGAGGAACGTTATTCAATCGAATTTTATGTCTTAAATATTATGATTTCTTAATTAAAGTATTACTATTCTTAAAAATATAAAAACTTGATTAGTGACTACACTCCAAGGTAGGAAACAAAACGAATATGTGTTGTACCTGATCTAAGGAAAATGTGGTTAAGATTAGCAATCTCTGTAAATTAGAAGTTAGAGGAATGTCAGGGTTCAACATTGACTAAGTTCAGCTAATGGTCAAAATTCTCTAATTAAGGTTTAATCCTTTTGCTAAGCATGGTCGGCTTTTAATGACAGAAAATATAATATTTATGATATAAATAATATATTATGATAACTAGTACTAGTAAAGTCATTATAAGAAGTCAAAATGATAATAAAAGCTTAGTTTTCTAAAAAAGCTCAAAAGCTTGAGTATCTTCACTTTAAATCCCATTTTAATTTGCCCAAAATAGAAAGTTCAAAAAGTTGTGGGTCGAATTTGAAAGAAAAACCTTCTAAGAAGTAACTGTTTTGAAGAATATTGACTCTTGCAAATAGTTTACCAAAAATGGTAAGTACTTGGAAATACATTCTTAAAAAGTCGTTACTTAAAAAATTATTTCCTTAAAATCTAAGGTATCTTAGGGTTGCAAATTGTGAGTTTTGTGGTGATAATTGGACATATCTAATTGAGTTACATTTTTTATATATTAAAATTTAGGAGTAACCAGTTTCTATCCGTGCTTTCACATGGAATATTTAAATTTAAAAACTGGGCTTTAGCCTCAATGTGAAAGGAAACTAACTTGGTAATGCAAATGAATGAGTCAAAAAAAAAAAAAAAAAAAACAAATATAGTAACCATGAGTAGATGATAGATAATACAATTAAAAAGACCATAAAAGATATAATTAAAAAGTCAAATTAAATATTATTATCACTAACAACAAACAAACGATGATAAATGACGTTTTTTTAGTCTAGTTTCTCCTAGCGCCAAAGGGAGAAAAAGTCGTTTAAAATATCAATTGTTAGCGTCTGTTCTCTCCCGCCCCCTCAATCCGGGTTCCTGCTCGATTTATATATTATCAATTTGTCACCCTTATGTATTAACATTAGGTGATCTATAATATGACACCTATTAAAAAAAAATCATACCCCCTTGATCTTTTAAATTTTGAAGCTATATCAAAGAGGGCTGAACAAAATTAAGGAAACTTAAAAACACAATATCAAAAGATATAAATTGGAAAACTTAATACCATTAGAAAAGATGAAAACCTAACCATTAGAAAAGATGAAAACCTAAAAAGAAAAATATATAAAAATCTTTTTCGGGAAAACCATTTTGCCCCCGACCAAACACTACCTAAAGATTTCACTTTCATTACTGCTTAATATATTAGTAATAATGAAACTAATACGATACATACTGGAAGAATATGATAAATATACCTCCTCCTCCATACATAATGTGGCTGCACTGCTGTCATACTAGATGACTAACCGTCTTGGTTAGTCTGTTATAGTCATCACATGAGCTGGCAAATCAGTTAGGAGTTAGTTACACAGCTTCTTTCATCTTCTTTCCCCTTCTAGCTTAGTATATATAAGGATTTGTAAAGATTAATTCATTAAATTTTTCACAAATCAATGAAACAGTACATTCATCTATCTGCTCTATATCTACAACCATTGTCATTTTTTCTCCTCTGATTTCATGGTATCAGTGCCTAGGCTCATTTGATTGTTTTTCCATGGATTCAAACAACGTGAATCAAAACGTTATCACACCAGATCCTTAAAACACAGATGTTTTCAATCCTTCACATGATCTGTTTCTTCATCCCTCAGACAATCCCAACAATATACTTGTCAATGATCTGCTGAATGGTAAAAACTACAGCACATGGAAGAAATCCATGGAGATAGCCCTGATTGCCAAGAATAAGCTAGGATTAGTTCTTGGTACCCGCTCCAGGCCAGATGCATATACTCCATTGCTGAATCAATGAAATCGGTGTGACAAAATGGTAATCTCTTGGTCATTTCATGCTGTGAAGAAAAGAATTTTAGATAGCATTCTGTTCTCAAGTTCCTCGAGGCAAATTTGGGTGGATCTTGAGCAGCGATTTGGTCAGTCTGATGAAACAAAGTTCTTCCAAGTGAAGAAAGACCTATATTCAATCTCTCAAGGTAATTAAGACATTGCAACTTATTTCACTGAAATAAAGAAATTATGGTATGAACATGATTCGATGTTGTCAATCCCTACTTGTTCTCGTGGAATTAATTGTGCTACTTACAAATGCCATCAGCAAGTAAGAGAAAAAGAACGATTAATTTAGTTACTTGTGGGATTAAACGATGTTTACAAAGGACTGAGAGGTAATATTCTTATGTCTAGGCCTCTATCTAATGTCAGTGAAGCTTACTATATGCTTCTCCAAGAAGAACATGCATCAGCAAAAGATGTCTTCTGAGTTTTATATTATGCCTCAATCTACTGCTCTAAACTTCAACTCTAATTACAGTCATGGTAGTAGTCAAGATTCTTCGGGTTTAATGGGCAAGAATATGGGTTATAATCATTTCGGTGGCAAGAACACTGCCTATAATGGATATAATGGAGGCAGCAATCATCACAACAACAATGGGAATAACAGCTATGGTAGTAACAATGATAACAATGGAAATCACAGCTATGCTTCCAATAGAAACAATGGCCCAAACAGAAGGCAACAACTCTACTGTGACAACTGCAAAATTCCAGGGCATTCAATTCAGAAATGCTACAAGATACATGGATATCCTCTAGAGCGCAGGTTATACAGAGGGAAAAGAATGGCAGCAACTATGACTCAAGAGCAAGGAGTTTCTTGGATAGAAGATCTCCACAAAATAGAAAATCATAGCAACACTCCTGCCATCTCATTGCCTACTCTAAACGCAGATCAGTATCAGCAACTGTTAACACTTCTCAGTAAGCAAAATACTGAAGGATTTGGGTCAGATTCAGCTGGAATAAGATTCTTGGCAGGTAAACCCTTTTGTTTTCTCACATCATTTGAAAGTGGTGACTGGATTATAGATAGTGGAGCTAGTGATCATATCACACCACATCTTAGTTTGCTGACTGCAGTCCAACCACCGAAAAGGCCAGGGTTCATTACTATGCCTAATGGTAAACAATCCAAGATTGCTCATGTTGGATCAGTTCAACTCACTCCTACACTGATATTATCTAATGTTTTACATGCTCCAGACTTCCAATTTAATCTTTTGTCAGTATACAAGCTATGCAAACAAATTGCTGGCATAATGACATTTACACCTGATGATTGCATTCTACAGGGCCTCATGTCACAGGCAGTGGTCCTTGGTAAATCCAGAGAAGGATTATATCATGTTCAAGACTCAACCATTCATGATACAGCTAACACAACAGCAAACCAAGAGTCATTGGCATTACAGACTGGAATCCAACAAGTACTACATCAGCCACTATTACAACAAGACACTCCTTTCTCAGAAGTAGATTTCTCGCATTTTAGATTAGGTCATCTTTCTTTTGAAAGGATGCAGCATATTGGTCTGCCTTGTAATAAAAGGAAACCCTCCACTATATTCTCAGTTTGTCCAAAGGCAAAACTCCACCGGCAGTCCTTTCCATTAAGCAGCACTAGAGCATCTAATATTTTTGAGCTCATTCATGTAGACATATGGGGATCTTATAGAAGTCCTACATATGATGGATATACATATTTTCTCACAATTGTTGATGATTACTCGCGAGCTACTTGGGTTCATCTAATGTCTACTAAAAGTAATGCATTTCCTTTGCTCCAGAGTTTTATTGTCTTTGTTGAGAAGCAGTTTGGTGTTTCAGTCAAAACCATTAGATCAGACAATGGATTCGAATTTCAAGATAGCTCAGCTCTTCAATTTTATGCAAAGAGGGGCATTGTACATCAAAAATATTATGTAGATACATCACAACAAAATGGCATTGTCAAAAGGAAGCACAAACATCAATTGGAAGTAGCTCGAGCACTAATGATACAAGCTAATTTACCTCAAAAATTCTGGGGAGAGAGCATTTTAGCTGCTGTATATTTGATTAATAGATTTCCTAAACCTATTCTACACCACAAAACACCCTATGAACTTCTCTACAGAGAAAAACCCACATACACACATCTAAGAATGTTTGGATGCTTGTGTTATGCTTCCACTTCCAAAAGAAATAGAAGCAAGTTTTAACCAAGGGCTACTAATTGCATTTTCTTAGGTTATCCATATGGTCATAAGGCATATAAAGTCTATGACTTGGAAGCAAGAAAAATGTTCATAACCAGAGAAAGGGGTGAAAAAGTGATTAGAAAGGAACATAATACAATAAGGCAAAGGACTGACCCAAAAAAAAAAAAGGAGTGGGAGCCAATTATAATAAAGTGTGAGAGACAATTATAATAAAGTGGGAGGCACATTTAAATGTCTTATAACGATAGAAAATTTACATGTTTTGACTATAATAAAGTGCCAAAAATTCCAAAACACTAATCTCGAAAAGGACTTATCATATCACATATCATATATCATATATATAACTATATATAAAATTGAGTGAGTTCACACTTTTTTTGCGAAGTTTCATGGTTTTATTGGTTAGCATATTGATTAGTATTTTAGTCTATTTTGTGTCTTTTACACGCATGCTACTCTTTTTTAAATTTTCTTTGTATACTTCACAAGATTTTTCACATTCTCCTTAATCAGTTTCTTAGAAATGTGATTAATAAATTTTTACTTGCATAGACAAAAATAATACATAGGTAAATCTAAAAAGTTCAATAGATACAAAGATTATTCAACTAATAAAATAAATATAAATGATCAAAACAACATTGTTCATTAATAATTTATAATTTTGGACATTGACATATTATATAACTCAATCCTTGCATCGTAAGGGAAATAGTTCTAGTATAATATAAAACTGAATGTGTTGTTGGATGAGTGATATTTGGCATAGTATCATTGGTAAGTAGTTTCATTTTTTCCCTTTTTTCCTTTGGAGTTGTATACTTAATGTATAAATTACAATATGTCATAATGTCAAAACAGTGTTATACCCATGGAATGCCCTAAAGATTTAGTATACTACGGCGTTCGAAATACCTCCATAAATTTTTATTAAATTTAATACATTTTAATGTTCCTAACTAAAGTAATGCTGTAGATTCCCAATGTTTAATATATCGCTATCTAACAAATACATCAAACTTTAATATCTTTTAATGGTATATCATTAATATTTAATTAAAGTTTCATTTTTATGTTCCTAGAGTGATGCTTTGGCCAAAACAATCTTAGGAAGCCATAAAATGCCAAAAAGATTTAGTATACTATGACCTTTGTAATACATTCATAAATTAAATTTAATTTAAATACATTTTAATGTCACTAACTAATGAGCATGATGCTGCCTAATTATAGTGATAGCTATAAATTTTTAATGTTTGATTTATCTCTATGTAACAAATACATCAAAGTTTAATATCTCATAATGACATACCATTAATATAAAATTAAAGCTTCATTTTAATGTTCCTAACTAAAGTGATGCTTGCTAATTAAAGTGATATTGCAAATTCTGAACGTTTGAAATATCTCTATTTAACAAATACATCAAAGTTTAATGTGCTTTGATGTCGTATTATTAATATTAAATTAAAGGTCAACACATTTCAATGTTGCTTTCATGATCTCTTGTGTGGCTAATAATCTTGTCCCCAATTTGTAATTGACTAAAATATTAAATGTTATGACATAATTACTATTTGATTGCCATTCCTAATCTTTTCATGCTCTAAACTAAAAAAATATAAAATGTTATGACATATATTATTATTTGAATTAATTAAATAAATATATTTTAAGTAATTAATTATTTTAAGTACCTATATATCAATTGACTATGGCTGCAATTAAGTAACTAGTATTTCACTAAACTATACTATTATATTTCTCCACCCCAAAATTGAATAAACGCATAGTCCAAATCCAAATCCCCAAAAAACCCGCAACACTAGACAAGAAGGGGGTTCTGATGTAATACTCTTACTCCTGAATTACAAAATTATAGAGAGACTGGTTCCAATTGACCCTAAATTAAAAACCGTGGACTACCTACTACTCTATAGAAATGGAGCACATAAAGTTTAGAGAAATATTTTGCATTAGCCATCTAATCCAAGCTGAAAAATAGTCAAAACTTATCTTTTTCAACTATCCAAATTTCGAAAAATAGACACATAGTCCAAATAGCCAAAAACTCAATACTATGGGATAAATAGAGAAACTATACTAACTATTTCCAGCCTCCACCCCTAACGTATTAACTAAAAAGATGATGATAATGATGATAGTAGTAATAATAATAATGATAATAACAAATAATAATAATAATAATAATAATAATAATAATAATAATAATAATAATAATAATATCACCTCAACTCGAACGATATAGGACATTAACACCAGACAATCATGGAAGTTGCCAAACTGAATTAAATAGATTTACCTTTTAATGAATAAGGATGATTTAAGAGCTCACAATCTCTCCCCTCCCTCCCTCTCTCTCTGTGTGTAGTATCCTCACTCAACCCCTCAATCACTATGCTTATGCTTGGCAATCTCAAGAGAACACGAAAATAAAAAGAGACCAACAACAATCCCCCCCCCCCCCCCCCAATTTTGAGGGTGTGGCATACCGCGCATTATAGGATGGAATTAGAGTAAAAGGGAGAAAGAGAGTGAGAGAAGGTCGAGGTGAAGGTGAAGCTCAGGCGAACATGCACCATAGTGTTCACTGCCTCCATTGATGGTGGTGGATAAAAGTTAGGCTACGACTAACCAAACAATGGAGACTGGGATAGAGATAGAAAGAGAGAGACAAGGGTTATCCATTTGTGGATTTCATTAGATTGTATTAATCTCTCCTAAAATCCTAGCCAAAGGGTTGGTAAAAATACTCAACGACATTTTGACACCATAGTAGGGTTTTTAATACATTATTCCACTAAAATTACAAAACTCTTTGCATGTTTAGGTTGGAAGTGTGCTCAATCAGCATAACAACAAAATAACTACAATAAAATAATAAACCATTAAAATACATATATAGTTCATAAAATATAATTCCATCTCAAATATGAATGAAAATTACAACCAATTAGCCAACAATCAAAATCTCAAATGAAGCATTACACATGTCTGTGCGAAGCACGAGATGTACAGTAGTATCGTGAATACTTTGATTTCAATCTAGGAATTTGAAGTTAAAATAATGAAAACAAATAAATTTGTGCAGATAAAAATGCGAGGGCAAAACTGATGTATATGTGGGTGGTAAGTGAACCAAATCAAACTCAAACAAATTCCAAACAAGAATCAAACCAAAGAAAAGTGAATATGGAAGATAGATTGAGATGGATCGAAGAATAATAACAAAAGAGGACAAAGGGATAAACAAGACCTTGCACTTGAGATAATCCTTCACGGAGCCACTCAAGGACTTGATCTTGGGCAAATTCTCTTGTCTTCACCAAGGAATCACTCCAATTGGAAAAGGAAGAGAACCTAGAACACCACTTGAACTTGCCAAAATTCAAGATATAGAACTAGGGATTTTTTTTTGGACACAAATGAGAATCACTCTCAAGGTGTTTGTACTACTCTTGGAAAAGCTTACAACTCTGAATTCAAATGCAACTACATAACCCACCTATTTATAGGCTAAACAAAGATAACCAAAAGACTTAAAAACTCCTAGCAATTAAAACTAGAAAATTGAAAAGGCTTGGAAAATGAAAAAGACTCAACATAAAGGGGTGGGGGAGGTTACAAAGAATATAAACATGCACAAAACTAAAACAAACAAAAATAATCCATGACAAACATTAAAATTGGCAGACCAGACCTAAACCAATACAAATTGAGAAAGCAAAAAACCATCAGCTCACACCTATGGAGGCCTATTCACCACCCATAGTTTTCCAGCCCAGATATTACAATCCTGAGTATATTGTCCCCAAAGCTCCATCTTTCTTCACTATTCACCAACATCTCTGCTTGCCCACTTCTGTCTCTCTCTCTCCATATATATATATATATATATATATATATATATATATATATATATATATATATATATATATATATATATATATATATATATATATATTATATATATATATATGTATGTATATTATATATATATATATATATATAATATATATATATATGTATGTATATATATATATATATATGTATATATATATATGTATATAATATATATATATATATATATATGTGTATATTATGTGCATCATCTCCAATATACCAAAGAGCAAGTCAAAAAGACCCCAATTATCTTATCTCTAATGCGGATAGTTTAGAGAGAGACATGGAAATAGTAGATTTTGAGTAGGATTTAGGTTTTAGGCGGAGTGCATTACATTTCTAAGGATTGGGAGTTGGTGGTCCGGCCTCTCAACCTCGATTGCCATTGTAATTTATTATGTAAAAATTTTTCTTAATAACCTGCTAAGTTTGAACCCGTGAACCCATACTCCACACACTAACCACGGCTATTGCCTAATTCCTACTCTCTATGTCAAAAACAAAAAAAAAAATAGAAAAGAAAGAAATGAAAAAGGGGCAAATCCCTTTCTAATTTCATGATAGAAAGAGACGCTTCTCACACCGGCAGCTCCATATCAATGAGAGAGAAGGGTGATGAAGGCGGAGGTGACGGCGGCTGCAACGACAGCCATTGTCACTAGCGTCGATCGAGTCGTGGAAGGAGAGCCTAGCTTTTTGAGCCAAGCCCATGCAATTCATAAAGAGAAAAAGGGTGTTGAGTTTTATCCCAAATTTCTTTGGCAGTCCATGAAAATTATTAGGTTTTCTTTTCGTGAAAATTGCTTGGCATCCAAGTTTCAAGTCGTGCAGCTGAAGTTTCTTCTGGGTTAATTTTGGATTTTCTTATAAGTATTACATTGTCAAACCTAGTTGATGTGCCTAAGTTATGTGCCTTTTGACACTTACTGATATTTCTGCTCTTAGCATAATCTTCCACTATTCTAGTTTTGGTAGAGAGTTTCTTTGCGAGTTTTTCCTTATGATAGTTTTGAGATATTGCAATCTAATAATGCAATTGATCTCGTTGCCGTTGAGATCTTTTCTCTTTTTGTTAGATCCCATTAAGCATGGCTCTATAGATCCAATCTCGTTAGGGATATTGCACCTCTAGATCGTTTTGTACTCTCTCCTTGTTTGTAGTGGATTTAATTTGTTGTCATCCGTGGTTTTTCTAATTTTGGATTTTCATGTTAAATTTAAGTGTTGTTGATCTTGTCTATGCTCTTTAAATATATGCATATAGCAACTATTTTGGTCCCATTGCAAATATTGCTCAATCGGGAATTTTCATTCCTAAAAAAGGGAGGTTGCGCTAGCCAAACTACCATCACCATGCCTTAGCATCACCATCGTTACCAATTTTGGTGGGTTCACTCACTGGTAGAGGTTGAAAGGAGAGTAAAGAATTTAAACCTGGCTGGATTTAGGCAATTTGCAAATTCAAAGCAGTAAAAAAAAAGAGGATATGAGTAAAGGGTGAAGGCTTTCATTGCGTTGTGGTGACCGCAGAGCTGGATGACAGTGAGGTGGCAGCGAATTAGTGGTAGGTTGACAAATTAAGTGGTAGAGATCGCATTGGATTCCTGCCGTGATCACGCCAAAAGTCAAACCTTAAGTGTAAGCCCAAAGTGTTCAGGTAGGTAGTTCTCTCTTCCTATAAAATTACAACAATTTCAAAAAAAAAAAAACGAACTTTCACTCTGATGTGTACAATTGTTGGATGTATGTGTGACCTTTGTAGAGTCCTTGATTTGCATGTATAGAGTTGGGTGAATTAAACAATTGTGGGTTAATTCATCTCCTTAAATTTTTGAGCATATTGCCTACGATTTAGAAAGTTTTGAACCGCTTTATAAGCTTGATCGTTGAGCCTGATCAAGGTGAACCTAAGTTGATGTTATATGTTTCTTGAATGAGTATTGGGTTTTGAGTGGATAATGAATTGTGGTCTGCTTGAAATTGATATAATAGACAATTGAGACTAAATATGGCTTCGTGAATATAGTAGTCGGGCAATATCGGTGTCTAGGAGTGACCACAACTTGAAAAAGATTGTGTTTTTATAGAAGCATCGTTGCTTTAGCTACTGAACTAGGGAAGAAGCTATTGGTACCTCTTCACAAATGTCCACCACACTCTCTTTTGCAAGATAATTGAGAAGATGCACATTAGGATATTCAATGGGATGTCCATCAAATTGGTACCTCTTCACAGATGTAACTAGAGCCGGCCAGGGCTTAAATTTTGCTTCGATCATCAAGCTCAAAATGGATGGACTGACATAGGACACTTGCGGTAGAGCATAATCCCACTTCGGCCATCACAACTTCTGCTTTCTTTTTCCTTCTTGTGCCGCTTTGCTTATGCGTCGATCTTAGGGTAGAAAGGAACAAGGTTTTGATTCCCTTGACTATGCTTATGCATGCCAAGTAGAAACTATATCAAACGTAAGCACGTCCAAACAAGGATAAAGAAAAGTGAAAAACTAAAAAACAAAAAGAAAAGCCTAGTCTAGATTATTCCAATTGGTTTCAATATTGAAAAAGGACAAGTTCTCCAATAATGACGCCAAAAACTTGTTGATATAAAACCGCAAGTGCATGATATAGTTGTAACTAGCAACCAATAAATACGGGCTGTATCCACGAGGAACTCATTTCCAGCCACCAAAAATTGATTTAAACACTCAATCTAGACGAAAAATGCTCGTGGTTTGAGTCAACTACTAAGAATTGCAATAAACTATGAATGATTTAATTTAGAAAGCAGATAGTTAAAGCACTTAGATTGGAATTAATCGTAAGATTATACCAAGAAA
>JAKOGI010000930.1:220000-260000 GCA_029747015.1 Carnegiea gigantea
AAAGCAAACTTCAATGTCAATCTCCCAACATTAATAAACTAGCTCATAAATTAGAATCGCCAAATTCAGTTTGACCTCCTGATTCCAGCTCGAACGCTTCTTCTTCCTCCTCATCTTCTACTTCTTCTTCATCCGCATTCAAAGTGACTTTAGAAAATTGAGCACATACACCATTGAGCTCTTGGTCATCCTCATCTACATCACTAAATATTTGCAAGTGAAGCTAATCTACTTATTAGAAAATATAGCATGCATATAAAGTACAAAATGAAAAATAGATGTTTGCAAAACTTACCCCCCTCAATCTTATATCCAAACAACCAACTACGTGTGGTAACCAATGCTTCCGCATTTTCAGGTATAAAAGAAGCTCTCCACTTGGTTAGAATTTGACCTCCCATGCTAAAGCAAGATTCAGAAGCCACAGTAGTTATAGGAATACTCAAGATGTCTCTTGCCATGTTACTCAAGGAAGGGAACTGATTTTTGTTCATTTTCCACCAACTTAAAATGTCTAAGTCGATGGTGTGATCCAATCTATACTCATCCAAGTACTTATCCAATTCTGAAGTTCTACACATGGATACTCCAACATTATCAAAATTTGCAAAACCCTATACGAGATGAAAATATACATTAGATGCAATAAGATAATGTTTTTTTTATAAAGATCAAGTAGATAATAGAAATCAAATTACGGGACTTACCAATAGATCATCCTTTCCTCTCCTTGCACCACTCACATTTGCTTGAGGTTTTTCTTTTACATACTCATCAAAGAGCTTATACAACTAATCTTTTACAATCTTGGACTTTAACTCAGAAGTTTCAGGATCAAGTGTTTGAAAACAATACATGATAAATTGAAACTTGTACCAAGGATCCAAAATGGCAGCAAAGGAGAGAATCATACTATAATTATCCCAATAGTCCTTAAAATTTCCCCTCATATTTATCGCCATACTCCTAAGAATAACATCCTCACAAGAAGTCCATGATGATACAAGGTTTTCAATCTTCCACACATTTTTGAGTTACAAGTTTGCCGTAGGATACTTTGTACCAGATATAATAGTGGTTATCTCATCAAAGGGCTGAAGAAGATCATAAATCTTCTCAATTCTAGACCACTCTTCATCCATGGGAAGATTAGGAAAGTTAGAAGTAGACCTTTCTATCCACTTCATACTTACAAAGGCAGCTCGATAAGGCAGTGCTCTCTCTAGCATCTTATAGGTGGAGTTCCACCTAGTTGGACAATCCAACCATAAACCCCTAGTACAATCAATGCCAAGACCCAATGCAATTTCCTCAAATTTCAACTTTCTACCTTTAGAACCAGTCACATATTTCACTGAATCCTTCACCTTACTTATTCCAACATCGATCAATTTCAAACCCTCTTTAACAATCAAATTTAACACATGTGCTCCACATCTAACATGAAAAAAATTCACCAGCACAAGGCAAACGAGCATACACATTGAGAGTATCATGTAACATGTCTTATATATTGTCATTTGCTCTAGCATTATCCAATGTGATTGTGAAGATTTTCTTATGAATTTTCCACTCCTTTAAAAGATCATGGATTTTGTCATGCAAGACATTTGCACTATGAGGAGGGGACACATGAACAAAACTTAGAATCTTAGAATGTAAACTCCAATTGGCATCAATGTAATGAGCAGTCAAAGAGAGAAAACCATGGCCCACACAAGAAGTCCACATATCGGAAGTCATATAAATCCTACTTGTAATCAGACTCAATGATGTCATAAGCCCTTGCTTTTCACTTTTGTGGATCTTCAAACAATGACTTTTAGCTATATTCCTAGATATTGGAACACAATTCTCATTCAAATATACGTGAATAGTTCGGTTTCCCTCATGCTCCACAAATGTATAGGGGTACCCATGTCTAATTATAGCTTGTGCAACCAATTCTTTATACTCTGCTTGATTAATTTTTCCAGCCAGTTTTCCATCTTTAGTCATCATCATTTGACCCACATCAGTACTCGAACGAGCACTACAACTTTCAGTATGACATCTAAAGTTGGACATACCATTGCTAGAATCTGCATCGACGGGTCCTCCAGTACAATATTTGCAATAAGCACGATCCTTACCATCAGAAAAGTGCTTACCCTCTTTCATGTTATAATGCTTCCACATGCTAGAGGTCCAATCTCTTCTTGTTTGAAGGAGAATCATCATCTACTTTAACTGCAATTGGTGTACAAGGTGTAGAGCTCCTTACAAACATTTTAATTAAAAGATTAGTGCAAATGACTGATACCAACATAACTGTGCTGGGTTTCTAAAGAGGCTACCCCCACCCACTAGTATTAGAATAGCACATTGATTTTGGGAGATTAATAGATATGTCGCTAGCAAATAAAGCTCTAACCAGAAAGAAACATCTGAGGATTAACAGCTTGCCTCTATGATTGTGAAACACTCTATGGCATAAATTTCTAATGTACAGACACTTCACATGATTAGAGCTAATCACTTAGATTAAAGCAACGCAATCAAGGGTATTTAACTATTTACACATAAAAGGAGAATAAAATCGATACTGCTTGATAGTAAACATCATAGTAGAAGTTGGAGCACATAAAAGTAAGTAAAAACCAGCAAGGATTAGAGGAATGATTGAAGATTCCAGACAGCATCGCGGCCATCACCCAACTTATACCAATGCTCTGTTTGTGTGGTTGCAGGAAATTGAAGCGGGCAAGAGGCCCAAGACAAATTTGATGCCCACTGCCCAGGCAGCCTCCTTCATTTCAAATGCCTAACTGCAATGCGGGTGTGAAAAATAGGTGACTTGTGGGTGTGTGAAATAGGTGTTAGGACTTGGTGCATTCTACCTCATTTCATTTCAACCTACAACATGATTACTACTAACTACTAAGGCAAAGATAGATAATCACCAAAAACAGAGTACACAAGTAAAAAAGGAGCATGCTGATTTAAACAGAGGACAGAAACCTGAGGGGTAGATTGGCTCACGAGTAGTATTGCGACCCAAAGGAGATGGAGATGAAGCACCGCCACCAGATCCTCATCTTCCACGACCACGGGAACTAGTTGTGTCAACTCGACGATGGGGCGCCATGGAAGATGACTAGAGGCACGATTGAGTGAACTAAAAACCTTTTTTGAGGCAAGAGATGGAGGAAAAGATTATTGCTTGAAGATGGAAGAGATCGGGATAAAGAGGGCACTGAAAATGGATGAGCTTAGTTGGAGATGACGCTCAGACTTGATGAAGTTAGAGAGCGAGAAGACCATGGAGATGGAGAGGCAATTAGGGTTTGAGCCTTTGAGGAGTTCAGCACGATGTACCTAGCTGCAAAGAGAAGGTTGAAACATCAAAAGCAACACAACCTAAACAAAATCGGCCCAGTCAACGTAAAAATCTATGTAACACCCCCAGCCCCTAGGCCAGAAGCGTTACTCTTTCCTAACTTCTTACTTAATTCCTGGGACGAAACGGGCAGAGTTCCCCTTAAAAACTGACCATTTTCAGGCTAAAAGCCTTACAATAAGTCCCAGTAAATCAACAAAAGGCAAAACATTTAAAACATAGCTCAACGGCCACACGCCGGAGTTCATAACTCAACGAGCCACTCGCTCGGAGTACACCAACCAGGTTGATTCATGAATAAAGAAGAAATGGACGATACAACTCAACGGTTAACAAAACCGGAGTATTAAGATTTACATTCCAAAACATAGCTAAATTAAACCAAGAAGACATCTAACTAACTTGATGGTTGGCTCAGACGATCGTACAGAGCGACCTTTATACCATATGCATTACATGAACTAGAATAATCGTTTACAGACCTTTATAAACTAAGAGTACATTACATGACTTCATTAAACCCGTAAGATCCCTTCAAATGAGCACATACGACGCCTTGTAAGCAACAATAGGTTCCTTCTGGACTTATCTGACTCAACTTCTTCCTGTCAGAAAGAAAACCTGGGGAAAAGGGGAAAGAATAGTGGGATGAGCAACCACACGCTCAGTGAGTGTCCCCCAACCCCCTTAAAATCAAAACCGTTGCAGACAATACTATCTTTACTAGTCACATATCACGTTTCCATACTTTACTATCACAATAGATATTCATAGAACCTTTATGGGAGGATCACTAAACATAAACTTCACTTCGACCACTCAATCATATTTTTAGGTTCCTCAACGACGGAGTTCTTTACTAGCAAGCAGTTAGGCACGTGAGTAAGCATCGAAGGCTAGGTATAAGGATCTTTTCTTTTCATAACATAACTTCCTAACACTCCATTTAAACTACACATGAACCCTCAATCATATGATGCGTATATAAGGTTATCCCTTTTCATAATTACACTTTTCTTGGTATTTCATTTATATAATACACATATCACACGCATAAACACGTATCAAGCATTTAAGTACCTTTAAACATCATATTAAGCTATATGACACCTTCGCATGCTGTTTGTATATCAACGTTCATTTTTTTTTAGGAACAGACACCTTCATTCATGGAATTTTTAACGTGCTATAACTTTCTTTCTCATCTCATACACTTTAAATCAGACAGATTTGCTATGGATAAGAATGATGCCATATAAGATTAGAATCCACGTTCAACCATGCTTAAGAATCATTCATAAAGCATCCATTGAAAGCTTTCTTTTAATACATGGGCTAAGAATCCACATTCAAACATGCTTGTGGATTATTTCATAACTCATTCATTGAAAACTTTCGTTCTTTCGTTGAAAACGTTTTCTTAGTCTTCAAAGGAAGTTTCATTTCGTTTGGTCGTGTGGCGACCCTTATAAGCTTTTCATACATGATTCCATATAGCCTTTTGGGCCCATAAAAAGAACTTCCTTACCTTCTTAATCGTTTAAAATGGCAAAGGGCCAATTGCTTTTCTTAACTTAGTACGAAAGTACTTCTGGCATAAGATCATTACAGGGTGCTGATTGGGTGAGAACTATTCTCGACCCCATAGTGAGACCTAACGCTCACGCTTAACCTCTTACTCCCGGGATGGCTACATATAACATATCGGACCATTACATTAGCCCTCGTCAAGGCCTCTAGGGTTTATCCGGACTTATCCCCTAGGGTAACATCATTCTTTTCATATAACATCGTTCTTTTCATTCTTTTCATATGGTCCGAAGCATATTATCTTAGCCATTTTAAAGCGTATGGGCCATAACGGCTAATAATTTTGTTGTGTCTTTTGGTAAAATCATTTATCACATAACTCACTTTTCTAAACCGTTTTAGGGATTCCCTCATTCAAGCAGGTTCACTCCCAAATACTGTTTGTATAGCGAAAATAGGCCATTGCTTGCTATTAATCATGGCTATTATTAGTTTGAAAACACGAGAAACGTTCTTTGTCAAATCACCACACTTTCACGCATAATGCATCTTAGACATAAACGAGGGAAAGGGATTTATACGTTTCACATTCAAACACTTCATAATCATTTCAACAACACAATGAGCCACATATTGCCTCACAAGCCACACAAATGCGGTTAATTCACAACCCATGCTCCCTCCTCACAAGCACCGTACCACAAGGACCTCGAACCACTCATAGTTCTTCCTCAAGCCATCCAACTACCATCTCGGTTCCAGTTCATAATCTAGCATCCTAATCATAATGTTATACTGAAAAGTGATACATAAACTTATGAAACTTACCAATGCTGGACTTATCGATTAGCCAACTAACAATTAGCAGCGTGCTGCAACCAACGGTTATATCCAAGCAATTATATATATATATATATATATATATATATATATATATATATATATACACACACACACACACACCATATATATATATATATATATATATATATATATATATATATATATATATACACACACATGTAAGCATCCATAAGGGCTAAACTTAATAAGAAGCGCGGGGTGTGATTAGCATTCATGTAGGTTAGCTAGGAGTCATAAACAAGTCATTCTAAAGCCAAACATAACTCTTTAAATGGACAAGTATTGACTTCATGTTACCTTTAACCTATTACGTCATTTACATTTTCATGGTAAACATAAAACGACTCACTTATTGTATGACTATCTATACCATTAAAGTCTAGCAAGAATCAGATATCTAGTTAAACATAGAATGAATCATTTGTTTAGGCTAACATGATCAATTAGGCATATTACGACCCTAAACTTCCGTTTGTCATATCACCGTCGCTAATCAAACCGATTTAGATCATTTTAGACATATTACGCCTTTAAACGTTCGTTCCTTTCATCGTAGTCATTTTCGAATCTAAATAAGTCGTTTAAGCATAAGTCCTTTCAAGGTGTTCGTTTCCTTTCGACACTGTCAATCGGGCACGATTTAAGTAAGCATACATAACACGATTCTAAGCATTTAAAATGTGCTTCGAAGTTATTAAACGATTATAAAGTTAACTTAAACGTACATCCGTCGATACTAACATTTATAGTTCATTTCAAAGTCAACAAGCGATTATAAATTAATTAAACATATAGACGTTGGTTCTAAACTTTCATAATTCGTTTCGAACTAACCTTTTAGGCATGGATTAACTATATGTAATCGAATTAACGCTAAACATATATAATTCGTTTTGAATCCAAAACATAGGCATAAATTAACTAGATTGATTCAAATCGACGCTAAATATATTTAAATTACTTCGAATTAACATCTCAAGCATGATTTACATTCGCTGATTCGAATCGACACTAAACACATTTAAATTACTTCGAAATAACATCTCAAGCATAATTTACATTCATTGATTCGAATAGACACTAAACACATTTAAATTACTTCGAAATAACATCTCAAGCATGATTTACATTCATTGATTCGAATCGAAGCTAAACACACATAATTCGTTTCGATTTACAATCTTAGGCATAAATTAATCAAATGAATCGGACCTAAACATGAATAGCACATTTCTTGACATTTCTAACGACTTTAACAAACCCTAACTTGACATGCAACATCAATCTGCTGAAAATTAACTTCGAAAATAGTAATAACTTAGGAGGGAGAAACCCTCACTGGGATTAGCCTAATTTCAACCTCAAACAGTAAATACCAAATGCTCCCACTCTGCTAAACCCGAACCCTGGCGCGCTACCTTGAAGACTCGAACCCTAACCCTCGATTTGGTGACGTTTTGGTCGCGTTTGAGGGTGTTGGGGGTCGAATCCGACCCCCAGATTTATAGGGGAGGCCGAACCCGATGTGGGTGACCGGATTCCGGCACGTGGTGGCGGAATTGGGCGTGGCTGACGCGTGGGTTTTGAGTTGGCTCGGTTGTGTGACGTGGGGAAGGAGGATTGGTGGTGTTTGGGTGGCTGGCGATGCGTGGGTGAGGTCGGACGGCTCCTTCTCTCGCTGGCGACACGTGACGGCCGTCGGTGACGCCAGGCGGCGACCGGTGACCCGCGAGAGAGAGAGATCGAAGCAGAGAGAGGGAGTGCGAGAAGGAGAGGGGGGTTCAGGGTCTCCGGTTCCTGACTTCGACCCCCCTTTTGTTTCACTTTTCCTTTTTTTTTTGGGCTCAATTGACATCATTCATCTGAATTCCGGTCCCGTACTCGCTAATGGTGAGGCTAAACCCGAATTGAAGCAACCTACAATTAACATTTTAGTTTAAACTTTGGGAATCGACCAAGTAAAACGAAAAATGATTTTAAATACTCGGTTTAGCGTTAATTCAATAAATTTATAAATAAGTAACGTCAATAATAACATAAATCATATAGTCGCTCTTTTTAATGAAATTAATCGTTAAAAACGCACATAGATCACTTATTACCCTTGTTTAAAAAATAATTTAAACGCAGATTTGTAAATTCAGCAACTGAAACAGTTAGTAGTAGGAGACCGAAGGTGCGGCTCTTACACTCTTCCCCCCCTAAAAGAATTTCGTCCTCGAAATTACTTACCTAAGTTCGGTCTTTCCTAGAACGTACGCACGTAAGCCATGATCTCCACAGTGGGTTCCCCAAAGGATTCGTTATGCAATCACTGCTTATTTTAAAACAAAAGAAAAAGGGCTAATGGTATCCACTTTCCTCCTCGCTAATCATTTTCAAGCGTCTACTCACTCTATTGAGGCGCCGAGGGCAAATCGCATTGAAGAGGGGGGCAAATGAGTTGACGTGGAAAACCATATTAAACTCATTTTTGAAAGGGACACAGACATTGAATCATCTAGACACTAGTCGTGTCGTGATAAAGAACTCTATGCATATGCATTGCTATGAGTTGGCATCTAAAACATTAGGCCACAATAAACAAGGGTCATTCACGAGTAGTTTCAATCTAAAACATGAAGTCAAATCACTTTCAGGGTCATATCGGTTAACCCCGAGACTGCTATAACACACTGGAGTAATAAGGTCGTCACATAGCATCACATAAAATCACTTTAGCACAATGACACCACATGGAATCAACAATTCAACATTTTCAGCCCAAGAGTCACATCCAACATGCATCAATCCATCACGTTCATATGGTAAACAATTTACAAGAGAATTACATATGCGACCACCATTAGTCACGCCAGGAAACAACTGGGAAAGTTAGATAGCAGGAACGTGGGTCAACGCTCAGCAATAGACCTGTATACGTCCATGCATTAGTTGTTCATGGGAGGTTGATAAACGGTTTCTTGGTTGTGGTGGGTTTGGCACAGGTTCTTCATTTTCCTTTATACCACTCATCTATCATTCTGGTTACTTACATTGACAATTACGCTTCACAACTCAATGAAGGGTTACGGCAAGGGCGTCCATATGACCCTTTGTTCAATCGATACATTTGAGGTGCCCGTGAGCAAGCACGTACGTATGTTGACGTATCTTAAGAAACGGTAGAGATGATATGCGAAATGGAGTTGTGTCCAGCCATAAGACAATTGAGTTGGAAAGAAGGCCAAACATGCTAATTATGACATAGTAAGATAGCTTTGGCAGCATGTACGATGGCTAGAGAAGCACCATCCAAGGTTCCCTATGAGATCCGCTATGCATCATATAAAACTCATTATGCAAACATAATGCCAAATAACTCAGTTATATCATGCTAGGACACTTGGTTGAACCTTGCCGAGGGTTGTTTTACGCCTATCCAATCATAACCCTTAAAGTCACGCATCCAAGTATGGTCGCAAATACGGTGGCATGCGGTATGGCCCAAGCACAGACGGTACAAGGCAAACAAATGCGATTGTAAACTCCTAAAGCCACAATATCCTTCTACTAAACATAGGAGTAACAATCCACTCAATCAATCACAAGATACATAGGACCTAATCATATAGGAGATGAGTAATCTCCGCTACAGTCACGAATATCCCAGCATACCATTCAATGATGCATACAAAGGTAAGTGTTTGACTGCAAAAGGGTCATAGCCACATAATTATGTTATAGAATATGTGCACAGCCAGCCATTTAATCACAACATAAAGGCTAAATGCCAGGTAATAATTTGCTAACTATAATTATATGAAGCGATAATTGATGCATATTTCCATATGCATCATTTTCATTCCTCAAGCTCAACTTCAAGGGAGGAAAGGGCCAAACGAGATCATGCATGGAAGCACTTATATTTGGTCCCATTATTTGAGTTCCATGACACAAGACACTTTGTGGAGGTTGTTTTGAACTTCAAAGTGCCTTATTCAAAAGGGATTTCCAAATGGGGATCAAGACTGCCATGCATTTCAAAGGGAAGCTCCAAGGAAGCAAAGGGAGCCCAAAATCTGGTCAGAATTGAACTAAAACAGTCCAACAGTGCATTAGGCACTTCACCCGAAAATTGACCCGGTTTGGGCCATCTTTTTGAGCAAGCTCCGGAGGGCATAATTTCCTGCATGCTTCACCATATTCAAGCTTAAAGAATCAACTTTCCAATAAGGCTAGCCGCGCATTATTTGGAGTCCATTTGGTTGGTCATATTTGGCCCATAAATAAACCAGCCGAAATCCAGTCCAATTTGAGTAGTTTGCATTATTTGGCCTATATCTTTCAAACGGCCAATCCAAATCCAGTGAAACCACTTCCCTTGAAGATAGACTCTTCAAGCTTTCCAAGGAATCAAGAATCATCGAATTTGGATCACAAACCAGAGAGTTATGCCCAAATGAATCTAGCCTTTCTGCAAGTGTGAACGTAATTAATGCAAAACGTGTGCACCATGCATTTTCACACCTAAAACCTTTTTTGATGCATTTCCCTTTGCTCAAGCTACGTGTCCCCTCTCTCCCAAGGATGAGACGTGCCTTTTCAAGTGGAACATGCTTCTCCAAGGTTGCTAGGTTTATTTCGTTCAGGAGACACAAGCCGAGTTCATGGTTCTCAACCGAGTGCAATGTTTCTTCCCTAGTCATTCCCCTTTACTTGTATTTTCATTTGTGTCTTTTTATAAGTGAGCTTGTATTTTTTTCAAGTGTAAGGCCAACTCTATATAAGGCCATATTGCCGAGTTGTTTGGCATCAGATCCAATTGAAGAAATACAAAAGCAAGTTTCAGAATTGAGTTGTTCACTCACTTCTGTTAAACCCCTAGTTCTATATCTTGAGAAGTGGCTCTCTCAAGTGGTGTTCTAGGTCCCCCTTTCTCAATTAGGTGGTGATTAACTTTTGTATCCTAGTTGAGTTAAGGGATTGCCCAAGTTCTTGACTTGAGTGGCTCCATTTGGATTATCTCTTGTCGAGTTCTTGAACTATCCTATCCTTTCCTTGTTTTCGCAAATATAAAAACACAAACCTAGCCTTGCTTGGTCATTTGGGTGCTCCTATATACATCAACGATTCATGTAGTTTTAATTATTTGGCCAATTTAGTGACGCGCTCAGCCAGAATCAAGTCTAACAAATACCACGTAGTTTATTTGCTAAACCATTTGCTCATAAAACATACAAATGCCCATGCATATCATTCTAAGTGACTATATATGTTCCCAAAGTCTTACGTTGTGCAAAATGTCATGATTATGCTTTGAATCACACATGTTCACAATCATGCCACACAAGAGGTCACTTAGAGGAACATACATGATTGCAATTCTCATTTGTAACCAAGGATCAAGGTGTGTCTTGAGGCTTGTCAAAATCATTAAAAACTAGCCATCAGCTAGCTAACAAGGGGTAAGAACAATAACATCAATGGTCTTACGAGTATACATTGAAACTTTGCAACATAATTGTCTCATAAGGTAATTGTTGAGGTCCGAGGAGCTCTTAGTATGGATAGGAAGGTTCTATCTTCTACCTTAAGGCATTATGGCTTCCGCACGTGGTGTTATTACTTAAGAAACTGCTAAAAATGGTGTAAATAACACCCTCAGAAGATAACGAGGTGATGCATGTGGTATAACGATTCCAAAGTGTGTCAGGTCATTCCTTACATCTCCACTCTAGGTGTGGTAGGTTGATATGATCAGGACACTATCAAGTCTATAGTTAAAAAAAAAAATGGCGTTCCATGTCACTATGAGCATAATGCTTAGCTGACTCGAGGGTAATAGTAGTCACATGTAAGGATGTAAGGAAGACTCCACATGTGAGTGACAATCCAGACTGAGGCCACACCTAAGTGTCAATAACACGTATGGGATAACGCTTAGGCAACATAATAAGACCATATCACAACCATCATATTGACACGCGCATAAACAAAGTTCTCACTTAGTTCCCTTAGCGATTGAGAAACCACATAAATGGGTATTGTCAAAAAGAAGCTTTTAGTCAAGAGGGGTAATTATGAGTCGCTTATAACTTGTCATTTATACATCAAGCAACATATGCATCTTGGCGGATAGGCATCCAAAACATTTAGCTACACATAGAAACTTATAACAGTAGCAAAGACTCGAGTGGGATTATAAAACAAATGCAAGCTTTCAAGTGCGGCATTAAAACCTAACCACATAATTAGAAAATGCGAAGCAAACATCTTAATTCATTATTTAGAAAAGTCTCAACTTTCAAAATCTCTAGGTTTTCAAATGAGAAATAGTCTAACTGCCTCTAGCTTATCCCTACCAACCATTAAGCACGTCTACTCACTCCATTACGGGGCCCGAGGAGCAAATCGTACCTTAGGGGCAAGAATATGCTTAGAGTTCAAACATTTTCAACCATTCGAGTTCAACCCAAGTACACTTTAAACCTTTGATTTAAATTATCAAGGCACATTTATAAAGCAATTGCTGCTAAGCTAACACTTAGCTCATTCACGAATACGCAAGTCATTCAGTCCACACTCTAATATAAGGCTCACTTATGCAATCAATAAGTTCACTAAAGCCATGCATAGCCCATTAGACGCACCGACTTTCACAACAGGGAGCGCATTTGCACACAAAGGCATGACATATAGCACCTCATCCTAAATACGTTCCTAGGCGACTATATGAAATGCAAGACTCGGGTCGCGGCCTATGGTCTCAGGACCTTTGCTCTGATACCATCAATGTAACACCCCCAGCTCCTAGGCCAGAAGCGTTAGGCTTTCCTAACTTCTTACTTAATTCCTGGGACGAAACGGGCAGAGTTCCCCCTAAAACCTGACCATTTCCAGGCTAAAAGCCTTACAATAAGTCCCTGTAAATCAACAGAAGCGCAAAACATTTAAAACATAGCTCAACGGCCACACGCCGGAGTTCATAACTCAACGAGCCACTCGCTCGGAGTATACCAACCAGATTGATTTATGAATAAAGAAGAAATGGAAGATACAACTCAATGGTTAACAAAACCGGAGTATTAAGATTTACATCCCAAAACATAGCTAAATAAAACCAAGAAGACATCTAACTAACTTGATGGTTGGCTCAGGCGGCCATACAGAGCGACCTTTATACCATATGCATTACATGAACTAGAATAATCGTTTACAGACCTATATAAACTAAGAGTACATTACATGACTTCATTAAACACGTAAGATTCCTTCCAATGAGCACATACGACGCCTTGTAAGCAACAATAGGTTCCTTCTGGACTTATCTAACTCAACTTCTTCCTGTCAGAAAGAAAACCTGGGGAAAAGAGGAAAGAATAGTGGGATGAGCAACCACACGCTCAGTGAGTGTCCCCCAACCCCCTTAAAATCAAAACCGTTGCAGGCAATACTATCTTTACTAGTCACATATCACGTTTCTATACTTTACTATCATAATAGATATTCATAGAAACTTTATGGGAGGATCACTAAACATGAACTTCACTTCGACCACTCAATCATATTTCTAGGTTCCTCAAGGACGGAGTTCTTTACTAGCAAGCAGTTAGGCACGTGAGTAAGCATTGAAGGCTAAGTATAAGGATCTTTTCTTTTCATAACATAACTTCCTAACACTCTATTTAAACTACACATGAACCCTCAATCATATGATGTGTATATAAGGTTATCCCTTTTCATAATTACACTTTTCTTGGCATTTCATTCATATAATATACATATCACACACATAAACACATATCAAGCATTTCAGTACCTTTAAACATCATATTAAGCTATATGACACCCTCGCATGCTATTCACATATCAACGTTCATTCTTTTAGGAAGAGACACCTTCATTCATGGAATTTTTAACGTGCTATAACTTTCTTTCTCATCTCATACACTTTAAATCAGACAGATTTGCTATGGATAAGAATGATGCCACATAAGATTAGAATCCACATTCAACCATACTTAAGAATAATTCATAATGCATCCATTAAAAGCTTTCCTTTAATACATAGGCTAAGAATCCACATTCAAACATGCTTGAGGATCATTTCATAACTCATCCATTGAAAGCTTTCTTTCTTTCGTTGAAAACGTTTTCTTAGTCTTCAAAGGAAGTTTTATTTCGTTTGGTCGTGCAACGACCCTTATAAGCTTTTCATACATCATTCCATATGGCCTTTTGGGCCCATAAAAAGAACTTCCTTTCCTTTTTAATCGTTTAAAAATGGCAAAGGGCCAATTGCTTTTCTTAACTTAGTACGAAAGTACTTCTGCCATAAGATCATTACAGGGTGCTGATTGGGTGAGAACTATTCTCGACCCCATAGTGAGACCTAACGCTCACGCTTAAGCTCTTCCTCCCGGGATGGCTACATATAACATATCGGACCATTACATTAGCCCTCGTCAGGGCCTCTAGGGTTTATCCGGACTTATCCCCTAGTGTAACATCATTCTTTTCATATAACATCGTTCTTTTCATTTTTTTCATACCGAAGCACATTATCTTAGCCATTTTAAAGCGTATGGGCTATAACGGCTAATAATTTTGTTGTGTCTTTTGGTAAAATCATTTATCACATAGCTCACACTTTTCTAAACCGTTTTAGGGATTCCCCCGTTCAAGCAGGTTCACTCCCAAATACTGTTTTGTATAGCGAAAATAGGCCATTGCTTGCTATTAATCATGGCTATTATTAGTTTGAAAACACGAGAAACGTTCTTTGTCAATCACCACACTTTCACGCATTGCATCTTAGACATAAACGGGGAAAGGGATTTATATGTTTCACATTCAAACACTTCATATCATTTCAACAACACAATGAGCCACACATTGCCTCACAAGCCACGAATGTGGTTAATTCACAACCCTTCTCCCTCCTCACAGCACCGTACCACAAGGACCTCGAACCCTAATAGTTCTTCTTCAAGCCATCCAACTACCATCTCGGTTCAGTTCATACAATCTAGCATCCTAATCATGATTGGGTATAGACTAAAAAGCGATACATAAACGTTATGAACTTACCAATGCTGGACTTGATCGATTAGCCAACTAACAATTACAGCGCGCTGCAACCAACGGTTATATCCAAGCACTCATACACACACCACACACACACAACACACACACACACACACACCACACACACACATATATATATATATACACACACACACACACAGTAAGCAGCCATAAGGGCTAAACTTAATAAGAAGCGGCGTGAGGTGTGATTGGCATTCTGTAGGTTAGCTAGAAGACGTCGTAAACAAGTCATTCTAACCACCAAGGGAAAGCCAAACATAACTCTCTAAATGGACAAGTAATTGACTTCATTTACCGTTTAACTATAGTACGTCTTTACATTTTTCATAATAAACATCAACGACTCACTTATTGTATGACTATCTATACCATTGAAGTCTAGCAAGAATCAGATATCTAGTTAAACATAGAATGAATCATTTGTTTAGGCTAACATAATCAATTAGGCATATTACGACCCTAAACTTCCGTTTGTCATCACCGTCGCTAATCAAACCGATTTAGATCATTTTAGATATTACGCCTTTAAACGTTCGTTCCTTTCATCGTAGTCATTTTCGAATCTAATAAGTCGTTTAAGCATAAGTCCTTTCAAGGTGTTCGTTTCCTTTCTACACTGTCAATCGGGGCACGATTTAAGTAAGCATACATAACACGATTCTAAGCATTTAAAATGTGCTTCGAAGTTATAAACGATTATAAAGTTAACTTAAACGTACATCCGTCCGATACTAACATTTATAGTTTCATTCAAAGTCACAAGTGATTATAATTAATTAAACATATAGACGTTTGGTTCTAAACTTTCATAATTCGTTTCGAAACTAACCTTTAGGCATGGATTAACTATATAATCGAATTAACGCTAAAACATATATATAATTCCGTTTTGATCCAAAACATAGCATAAATTAACTAGATTGATTCAAATCGACGCTAAATATATTTAAATTACTTCGAGTAACATCTCAAGTATGATTTACAGTCGCTGATCGAATCGACCACTAAAAACCATTTAAATTACTTCGCAAATAACATCTCAAGCATAATTTACATTCATTGATTCGAATAGACACTAAACACATTAAATTACTTCGAAATAACATCTCAAGCATGATTACATTCATTGATTCGAATCGAAGCTAAACACACTAAATCGTTTTGATTTACAATCTTAGCATAAATTAATCAAATGAATCGGACCTAAACATGAATAGCACATTTCTTGACATTTCTAACGACTTTTAACAAACCCTAACTTGACATGCAACATCAATCTGCTGAAAATAACTTCGAAAATGTAATAACTTAGGAGGGAGAAAACACTCACTGGGATTAGCCTAATTTCACAACCTCAAACAGTAAATACCTACAATGCTCCCATTCTGCTAAACCCGAACCTGGCGCGCTACTTGAAGACTCGAACCCTAACCCTCGATTTGGTGACGTTTTGGTCGCGTTTGAGGGGTGTTGGAGGTCGAAATCCGACCCCCAGATTTATATGGGGAGGCCGAACCCGATGTGGTGCCCCGATTCCGGCACGTGTGGCGGAATTGGGCGTGGCTTGACGCGTGGGTTTCGAGTTGGCTCGGTTGTGTGACGTGGGGAAGTGAGGATTGGTGGGGTTTTGGGTGGCTGGCGATGCGTGGGTGAGGTCGTCGGACGGCTCCTTCGCTACGCCGGCGACACGTGACGGCCGTGCGGTGACGCCAGGCGGCGGACCGTGACCGCGAGAGAGGAGATCGAAGCAGAGAGAGGAGTGCTAGAAGGAGAGGGGGGTTCAGGGTTCTCCGGTTCCTGACTTTGACCCCCCTTTGTTTCACTTTTCCTTTTTTTTTTTTTGGGCTCAATTGACATCATTCTAACTGAATTTCCGGTCCCGTACTCGCTAATGGTGAGGCTAAACCCGAATTGAAGCGACCTAAATTAACATTTTAGTTAAAACTTTGGGAATCGACCAAGTAAAACTCAAAAATGATTTTAAATACTCGTTTAGCGTTGATTCAATAAATTTATAAATAAGTAACGTCATAATAACATAAATCATATAGTCGCTCTTTTAATGAAATTAATCGTTAAAAACGCACATAGAATCACTTATTACCCTTGTTTAAAAAAATAATTTAACACAGATTTGTAAATTCAGCACTGAACAGTAGTAGTAGGAGACCGAGGTGCGGCTCTTACACTCTTCCCCCCCTAAAAGAATTTCGTCCTCGAAATTACTTACCTAAGTTCGGTCTTTCCTAGAACGTACGCACGTAAGCCAGATCTCCACAGTGGGTGGTTCCCCAAAGGATTCGTTATGCAATCACTGCTTATTTTAAAACAAAAGAAAAAAGGGCTAATGGTATCCACTTTCCTCCTCGCTAATCTTTTTCAAGCGTCTACTCACTCTATTTGAGGCTAGCCGAGGGCAAATCGCATTGAAGAGGGGGGCAAATGAGTTGACGTGGAAATCATATTAAATCATTTTTGAAAGGGACACAGACTTTGAATCATCTAGACACTAGTCGTGTCGTGATAAAGAACTCTATGCATTGCATTGCTATGAGTTGGCATCTAAACATTAGGCCACAATAAACAAGGTCATTCACGAGTAGTTTATCTAAAACATGAACTCAAATCACTTTCAGGGCCATATCGGTTAACCCCGAGACTTGCTATAACACACTGGAGAATAAGGTCATCACATAGCATCACATAAAATCACTTTAGCACAATGACACCACATGGAATCAACAATTCACATTTCAGCCCAAGAGTCACATCCAACATGCATCAATCCATCACGTTCATATGGTAAACAATTTACAGAGAATTACATATGCGACCACCATTAGTCACGCCAGGAAACAGCTGGGAAAGTTAGATAGCAGGAACGTGGGTCAACGCTCAGCAATAGACCTGTATTACGTCCCATCATTAGTTGTTCATGGGAGGTTGATAAACGTTTTCTTGGTTGTGGTGGGTTTGGCACAGGTTCCTCATTTTCCTTTATACCACTCATCTTCATTCTGGTTACTTACATTTACAATTACGCTTCACAACTCAATGAAGGGTTACGGCGAGGCGTCCATATGCCCTTAGTTCAATCGATACATTTGAGGTGCCCTGAGCAAGCACGTACGTATGTGACGTATCTTAAGAAACGGTAGAATGATATGTAAAATGGAGTCGTGTCCAGCCATAAGACAATTGTTTGGAAAGAAGGCCAAACATGCTAAGTATTATGAATATAGTAAGATAGCTTTGGCTAGCATGTACGATGGGCTAGAGAAGCACCATCCAAGGTTCCTATGAGATCTGCTATGCATCATATAAAACTCATTATGCAACATAATGCCAAATAACTCAGTTATATCATGCTAGGACACTTGGTTGAACCTTGCCGAGGGTTTGTTTTACGCCTATCCATCATAACCCTTAAAGTCACGCATCCAACGTATGGTCGCAAATACGGTGCATGCGGTATGGCCCAAGCACAGACGGTACAAGGCAAAACAAATGCGATATTGTAAACTCCTAAGGCCACAATATCCTTCTACTAAACATAGGAGTAACAATCCACTCAATCATATCACAAGTACCATAGGACCCTAATCATATGGAGATGTAATCTCCGCTACAGTCACGAATATCCCAGCATACCATTCAATTTGCATACAAAGGTAAGTGTTTGACTGCAAAAGGGTCATAGCCACATAATTATGTTAGAGATATGTGTGAAACAGCCAGCCTTTTAATCATCAACATAAAGGCTAAATTGCCAGTAATAATTTGCTAACTATAATTATATGAAGCGCTAATTGATCATATTTCCATATGCATCATTTTCATTCCTCAAGCTCAACTTCAAGGGAGGTAAGGGCCAATAATGTGTATCATGCATGGAAGCACTTATATTTGGTCCCTTATTTGAGTTCCATGACACAAGACACTTTTGTGTGAGGTTTGTTTTGAACTTCAAAGTGCCTATCAAAAGGGATTTCCAAATGGGGATCAAGACGGCCATGCTGTTCAAAGGGAAGCTCCAAGGAAGCAAAGGGAGCCCCAAAATCTGGTCGAATTGAATAAAAACAGTCCAACAGTGCATAGGCTTTAACTTCACCCGAAATTGACGACCCGGTTTTGGGCCATCTTTTTGAGCAAGCTCCGGAGGGCATAATTTCCTGCATGCTTCACCATATTCAAGCTTAAAGAATCAACTTCCAATAAGGCTAGCCGCGCATTATTTGGAGTCATTTGATTGGTCATATTTGGCCCATAAATAAACCTGCGAAATCCAGTCCAATTGAGTAGTTTTGCATTATTTGGCCTATATCTTTCAAACGGCCAATCCAAATCCAATGAACCAACTTCCCTTGAGATAGACTCTTCAAGCTTTCCAAGGAATCAAGAATCATCGAATTTGGATCACACACCAGAGAGTTATGCCCAAATGAATCTAGCCTTTCTGCAAGTGTGAACGTAATTAATGCAAAACGTGTGCACCATGCATTTTCACACTAAACCTGTTTTTTGATGCATTTCCCTTTGCTTCAAGCTACGTGTCCCCCTCTCTCCCAAGGATGAGACGTGCCTTTTCAAGTGGAACATGCTTCTCCAAGGTTGCTAGGTTTATTTCGTTCAGAGGACACAAGCCGATTCATGGTTCTCGAAACGAGAGTGCATGTTTCTTCCCTAGTCATTCCCCTTTACTTGTATTTTCATTTGTGTCTTTTTCTAAGTGTGAGCTTGTATTTTTTTCAAGTGTAAGGCCAACTCTATATAAGGCCATATTGCCGAGTTGTTTGGCATCAGATCCAATTGAAGAATACAAAAGCAGTTTCAGAATTGAGTTGTTCACTCACTTCTGTTAAACCCCTAGTTCTATATCTTGAGAAGTGGCCTCTCTCAAGTTGGTGTTCTAGGTCCCTCTTTCTCAATTAGGTGGTGATTAACTTCTGTATCCTAGTTGAGTTAAGGGATTGCCCAATTCTTGACTTGAGTGGCTCCATTGGATTATCTCTTGTCGAGTTCTTGAACTATCCTATCCTTTCCTTGTTTTCGCAAATATAAAAACACAACCTAGCCTTCTTGGTCATTGGGTGCTCCTATATACATCAACGATTCATGTAGTTTGAATTATTTGGCCAATTTAGTGACGCGCTCAGCCAGAATCAGTCTAACAAACCACGTAGTTTATTTGCTAAAACATTTGCTCATACAACATACAAATGCCCATGCATATCATTCTAAGTGACTATATATGTTCCCAAGTCTTACGTTTTGTGCAAAATGTCATGATTATGCGTTGAAACACACATGTTCACAATCATGCCACACAAGAGGTCACTTAGAGGAACATACATGATTGCAATTCTCATTTGTAACCAAGCGTCAAGGTATGTCTTGATGCTTGTCAAAATCATTAAAAACTAGCCATCGCCAGCTAATAAGGGGTAGAACAATAGCATCAATGGTCTTATGAGTATACATTGAACTTTCAACATAATTGTCTTATAAGGTAATTGTTGATGTCCCAGGAGCTCTTAGTATGGATGGGAAGGTTCTATCTTCTACCTTAAGGCATTATGGCTTTTCTGCACGTGATGTTATTACTTAAGAACTGCTAAAAAGGGTGTAAATCACACCCTCAGAAGATAACGAGGTGATGCATGTGGTATAACGATTCCAAAAGTGTGTCGGTCATTCCTTACATCTCCACTCTAGGTGTGTAGGGTTGCTATGATCAGGACACTATCAAGTCTATAGTTTAAAAAAAAATGGCATTCCATGTCACTATGAGCATAATGCTTAGACTGACTCGAGGGTAATGTAGTCCCACATGTAAGGATGTAAGGAAGACTCCACCTGTGAGTGACAACCAGACTGAGGCCACACCTAAGTGTCAATAACCGTATGGGATAACGCTTAGGCAACATAATAGACCATATCACACCATCATATTGACACGTGCATACACAAAGTTCTCACTTAGTTCCTTAGCGAAGAAACCACTAAATGGTATTGTCAAAAAGAAGCTTTTAGTCCAAGAGGGTAATTATTAGTCACTTATAACTTGTCATTTATACATCAAGCAACATATGCATCTTGGCGATAGGCATCCAAAACATTTAGCTACACATAAAACTTATAACAGTAGCAAAGACTCGAGTGGGATTATAAAACAAATGCAAGCTTTCAAGTGCGGCATTAAAACCTAACCACATAATTAGAAAATGCGAAGCAAAACATCTTATTCATTATTTAGAAAAGTCTCAACTTTCAAATCTCTAGGTTTTCAAATGAGAAATAGTCCTAACTGCCTCTAGTTATCCTACCCACCATTAAGCACGTCTACTCACTCCATTACGGGCCCGAGGAGCAAATCGTACCTTAGGGGCAAGAATATGCTTAGAGTTCAAACATTTTTCAACCATTCGAGTTCAACCCAAGTACACTTTAAACCTTTTGATTTAAATTATCAAGGCACATTTATAAAGCAATTGCTGCTAAGCTAACACTTAGCTCATTCACGAATACGCAAGTCATTCAGTCCACACTCTAATATAAGGCTCACCTTATGCAATCAATAAGTTCACTAAAGCCATGCATAGCCCATTAGACGCACCGACTTTCACAACAGGAGCGCATTTGCACACAAAGGCACGCATATAGCACCTCATCCTAATACGTTCCTAGGCGACTATATGAAATGCAAGACTCGGTCGCGGCCTATGGTCGCAGGACCTTTGCTCTGATACATCATGTAACACCCCCAGCTCCCTAGCCAGAGTAAGCGTTAGGCTTTCCTAACTTCTAACTTAATTCCTGGGACGAAAACGGGCAGAGTTCCCCCTAAAAAACCTGACCATTTCCAGGCTAAAAGCCTTACAATAAGTCCCTGTAAATCAACAGAAGCGCAAAACATTTAAAACATAGCTCAACGGGCCACACGCCGGAGTTCATAACTCAACGAGCCACTCGCTCGGAGTACACAACGCAGGTGATTCATGAATAAAGAAGAAATGGACGATACAACTCAACGGTTAACAAAACCGGAGTATTAAGATTTACATCCCAAACATAGCTAAACCTAAACCAAAAGACATCTAACTAACTTGATGGTTTGGCTCAGCGGCCATACAGAGCGACCTTTATACCATATGCATTACATGAACTAGAATAATCGGTACAGACCTATATAAACTAAGAGTACATTACAGACTTCATTAAACACGTAAGATTCCTTCCAATGAGCACATACGACGCCTTGTAAGCAACATAGGTTCCTTTCTGGACTTATCTACTCAACTTCTTCCTGTCAGAAAGAAAACTGGGAAAAGAGGAAAGAATAGTGGATGAGCAACCACACACTCAGTGAAGTGTCCCCCAACCACCCTTAAAATCAAAACCGTTGCAGGCAATACTCCTTTACTAGTGACATATCACGTTTCCATACTTTACTATCATAATAGATATTCATAAAACCTTTATGGGAGGATCACTAAAACATAAACTTCACTGCGACCACTCAGTCATATTTCTAGGTTCCTCAACGTCGGAATTCTTTACTAGCAAGCAGTTAGGCACGTGAGTAAGCATCGAAGGCTAAGTATAAGGATCTTTTCTTTTCATAATATAACTTCCTAACACTCCATTTAAACTACACATGAACCCTCAATCATATGATGTGTATATAAGGTTATCCCTTTTCATAATTACACTTTTCTTGGTAGTTCATTTATATAATACACATATCACACGCATAAACACGTATCAAGCATTTAAGTACCTTTAAACATCATATTAAGCTATATGACCCCTTCGCATGCTATTCGTATATCAACGTTCATTTTTTTTTAAGGAAGAGACGCCTTCATTCATGGAATTTTTAACGTGCTATAACTTTCTTTCTCATCTCATACACTTTAAATCAGACAGATTTGCTATGGATAAGAATGATGCCACATAAGATTAGAATCCACATTCAACCATGCTTAAGAATCATTCATAAAGCATCCATCGAAAGCTTTCTTTTAATACATGGGCTAAGAATCCACATTCAAACATGCTTGTGGATCATTTCATAACTCATTCATTGAAAACTTTCTTTCTTTCGTTGAAAACGTTTTCTTAGTCTTCAAAGAAAGTTTCATTTCGTTTGGTCGTGTAGCGACCCTTATAAGCTTTTCATACATCATTCCATATGGCCTTTTGGGCCCATAAAAAGAACTTCCTTACCTTTTTAATTGTTTAAAATGGCAAAGGGCCAATTGCTTTTCTTAACTTAGTACGAAAGTACTTCTGGCATAAGATCATTAAAGGGTGCTGATTGGGTGAGAACTATTCTCGACCCCATAGTGAGACCTAACGCTCACGCTTAAGCTCTTACTCCCTGGATGGCTACATATAACATATCGGACCATTACATTAGCCCTCGTCAGGGCCTCTAGGGTTTATCCGGACTTATCCCCTAGTGTAACATCATTCTTTTCATATAACATCGTTCTTTTCATTTTTTTCATACCGAAGCACATTATCTTAGCCATTTTAAAGCGTATGGGCTATAACGGCTAATAATTTTGTTGTGTCTTTTGGTAAAATCATTTATCACATAACTCACACTTTTCTAAACCGTTTTAGGGATTCCCCCGTTCAAGCAGCTTCACTCCCAAATACTGTTTGTATAGCAAAAATAGGCCATTGCTTGCTATTAATCATGGCTATTATTAGTTTGAAAACACGAGAAACGTTCTTTGTCAAATCACCACACTTTCACGCATAATGCATCTTAGACATAAACGAGGGAAAGGGATTTATACGTTTCACATTCAAACACTTCATAATCATTTCAACAACACAATGAGCCACACATGGCCTCGCAATCCACACGAATGCGGTTAATTCACAACCCAGGCTCCCTCCTCACAAGCACCGTACCACAAGGACCTCAAACCACTCATAGTTCTTCCTCAAGCCATCCAACTACCATCTCGGTTCCAGTTCATAATCTAGCATCTTAATCAGGATGGTATACTGAAAAGCGATACATAAACTTATGAAACTTACCAATGCTGGACTTATCGATTAGCCAACTGACAATTAGCAGCGCGCTGTGAACAACGGTTATATCCAAGCACTCATATATATATATATATATATATACACACACACACACACACACACACACATGTAAGCAGCCATAAGGGCTAAACTTAATAAGAAGCGCGGGGTGTGATTGGCATTCATGTAACTTAGCTAGAAGTCGTAAACAAGTCATTCTAAAGCCAAACATAACTTTCTAAATGGACAAGTATTGACTTCATGTTACCTTTAACCTATTACGTCATTTACATTTTCATAATAAACATAAAATGACTCACTTATTGTATGACTATCTATACCATTGAAGTCTAGCAAGAATCAGATATCTAGTTAAACATAGAATGAATCATTTGTTTAGGCTAACATGATCAATTAGGCATATTACGACCCTAAACTTCCGTTTGTCATATCACCGTCGCTAATCAAACCCATTTAGATCATTCTAGACATATTACACCTTTAAACGTTCGTTCCTTTCATCGTAGTCATTTTCGAATCTAAATAAGTCGTTTAAGCATAAGTCCTTTCAAGGTGTTCGTTTCCTTTCGACACTGTCAATCGGGTACGATTTAACTAAGCATACATAAGACGATTCTAAGCATTTAAAATGTGCTTCGAAGTTATTAAACGATTATAAAGTTAACTTAAACGTACATCCATCGATACTAACATTTATAGTTCATTTCAAAGTCAACAAGCGATTATAAATTAATTAAACATATGTACGTTGGTTCTAAACTTTCATAATTCGTTTCGAACTAACCTTTTAGGCATGGATTAACTATATGCAATCGAATTAACGCTAAACATATATAATTCATTTTGAATCCAAAACATAGGCATAAATTAACTAGATTGATTCGAATCGACGCTAAATATATTTAAATTACTTCGAATTAACATCTCAAGCATGATTTACATTCGCTGACTCGAATTGACACTAAACACATTTAAATTACTTCGAAATAACATCTCAAGTATAATTTACATTCATTGATTCGAATCGACACTAAACACATTTAAATTACTTCGAAATAACATCTCAAGCATGATTTACATTCCTTGATTCGAATCGAAGCTAAACACACATAATTCGTTTCGATTTACAATCTTAGGCATAAATTAACCAAATGAATCGGAGCTAAACATGAATAGCGCATTTCTTGACATTTCTAACGAATTTAACAAACCCTAACTTGACATGCAACATCAATCTGTTGAAAATTAACTTCGAAAATAGTAATAACTTAGGAGGGAGAAACACTCACTGGGATTAGCCTAATTTCAACCTCAAACAGTAAATACCAAATGCTCCCACTCTGCTAAACCCGAACCCTGGCGCGCTACCTTGAAGACTCGAACCCTAACCCTCGATTTGGTGACGTTTTGGTCGCGTTTGAGGGTGTTGGGGGTCGAATCCGACCCCCAGATTTATAGGGGAGGCCGAACCCGATGTGGGTGACCGGATTCCGGCACGTGGTGGCGGAATTGGGCGTGGCTGACGCGTGGGTTTCGAGTTGGCCTGGTTGTGTGACGTGGGAAAGGAGGATTGGTGGTGTTTGGGTGGCTGGCGACGCGTGGGTGAGGTCGGACGGCTCCTTCTCTCGCCGGCGACACGTGACGGCCGGCGGTGACGCCAGGCGGCGACCGGTGACCCGCGAGAGAGAGAGAAAGAGAGAGAGCGAAGCAGAGAGAGGGAGTGCGAGAAGGAGAGGGGGGTTCGGGGTCTCCGGTTCCTGACTTCGACCCCCCTTTTTGTTTCACTTTTCCTTTTTTTTGGCTCAATTGACATCATTCAACTGAATTCCGGTCCCGTACTCTCTAATGGTTAGGCTAAACCTGAATTGATGCAACCTACAATTAACATTTTAGTTTAAACTTTGGGAAACGACCAAGTAAAACGAAAAATGATTTTAAATACTCGGTTTAGCGTTGATTCAATAAATTTATAAATAAGTAACGTCAATAATAACATAAATCATATAGTCGTTCTTTTTAATGAAATTAATCGTTAAAGACGCACATAGATCACTTATTACCCTTGTTTAAAAAATAATTTAAACGCAGATTTGTAAATTCAGCAACTAAAATAGTTAGTAGTAGGAGACCGAAGGTGCGGCTCTTACACTCTTCCCCCCTTAAAAGAATTTCGTCCCCGAAATTACTTACCTAAGTTCGGTCTTTCCTAGAACGTACGCACCATGATCTCCACAGTGGGTTCCCCAAAGGATTCGTTATGCAATCACTGCTTATTTTAAAACAAAAGAAAAAGGGCTAATGGTATCCAGTCTCCTCCTCGCCAATCCTTTTAAAGCGTCTACTCATTCTATTGAGGCGCCGAGGGCAAATCACATTGAAGAGGGGGCAAATGAGTTGACGTGGAAAACCATATTAAACTCATTTTTGAAAGGGACACAGACTTTGAATCATCTAGACACTATTCGTGTCGTGATAAAGAACTCTATGCATATGCGTCGCTATGAGTTGGCATCTAAAGCATTAGGCCACAATAAACAAGGGTCATTCACAAGTAGTTTCAATCTAAAACATGAACTCAAATCACTTTCAGGGTCATATCGGTTAACCCCGAGACTACTATAACACACTGGAGTAATAAGGTCGTCACATAGCATCACATAAAATCACTTTAGCACAATGACACCACATGGAATCAACAATTCAACATTTTCAGCCCAAGAGTCACATCCAACATGCATCAATCCATCACGTATATATGGTAAACAATTTACAGGAGAATTACATATGCGACCACCATTAGTCATGCAAGGAAACAGCTGGGAAAGTTAGATAGCAGGAACGTGGGTCAATGCTGATGTATAAGTGAGCACAAAAGACCAAGACAAGATGTGTTTTTGGTTTTTTGAGGGGTAAGAACAAAGTAAAAATGAGAAAAGGATAGTTCAAGTATTTGACTAGAGATAATCCAATTGGAGCCACTCAAGCCAAATAACTTGGGCAATCCCCTAATTCAATCTAGGATACAGAAGTTAATCATCACCTAGATGAGGGAAGGGACCTAGAACACCACTTGAGGTTGCCACACTCAAGATATAGAACTAGGCTTTAGAACACAATTGAGAGAACACTCAAATGCTTGCTTTGTATTGCTTGTATTTCAAGTTGGAAGTGAACACTTACAACCTCAAGCTATGGCCTATTTATACTAAAGGCCTTACATTATGAAAAGGTACGAAGAAAACCAAAAAAAAAGTGCAGAAAACAAAGAAACCTAAGTACATTGTAACTAGCCCTTCATGTGGATGTACCAAGGAGTGAAAAGGTGTGTCTCTTGGATGTTTGGTGTGAAAAGGGTGTAGAAGCTCAAATGGATGCATGAATCCTTTATCTCACACATTCAAAGCTTGCTAGAAAAAGAGTCACACGGAATTGGAGGAGGTAGCAGCCGACATGAGGAGTAAAATACCAAGTTCACATGGATTGCAATAATTGCATTCACATTTGCAACAGCCTCAACTTCCAGGAGCCATATCTCTCCGAATACTGGGCCAAATTCGATGTTCTTGGGCTTGTTGGAAAGCTCAGGAAGTATATTTTCTAGGGAATGTAAGTTTGCTAAGTTTGGACCAGCCAATCAAACGTTATGGCCCAAATAGTACAGACTGCCCAAACTGCCCTGCGCCCGGATACCATATACTTGTGAGCTAGATTTTACCAACCAAATGATATCCAAATTGAACGTGGTTGGTCTTGAGAGAAAGCTAAGTTTCTAGGCTTGAATAATGTAAGGACCTTCAGCATGTGGGTCCATTTCATGTTGTTGTAAACAAGTGACAAAAACCGGGCATGGCGTGAGGGGGCTATGTATGAATTCCTCCGGCATAGTCACGGCCTTTCTGCAGAGGATAGCAAACTCTTTAGCCTCTTCAAGCTTGTTGGGGTCTTCCTTGAGCTGAGAAGGAGAGGTACGAGAGCGGTCATGATGGTCTCCATCAAATGCTCAGCAATAGACCTGTATACGTCCATGCATTAGTTATTCATGGGAGGTTGATAAACGGTTTCTTGGTTGTGGTGGGTTTGGCACAGGTTCCTCATTTGCCTTTATACCACTCATCTATCATTCCGGTTACTTACATTGACAATTACGCTTCACAACTCAATGAAGGGTTACGGCAAGGGCGTCCATATGACCCTTAGTTCAATCGATACATTTGAGGTGTCCGTGAGCAAGCATGTACGTATGTTGACGTATCTTAACAAGCAGTAGAGATGATATGTGAAATGGAGTCGTGTCCAGCCACAAGACAATTGAGTTGGAAAGAAGGCCAAACATGCTAATTATGATATAGTAAGATAACTTTGGTAGCATGTACGCTGGCTAGAGAAGCACCATCCAAGGTTCCCTATGAGATTCGCTATGCATCATATAAAACTCATTATGCAAACATAATGCCAAATAACTCAGTCGTATCATGCTAGGACACTTGGTTGAACCTTGCCGGGGGTTATTTTACGCATATCCATTCATAACCCTTAAAGTCACGCATCCAAGTATGGTCGCAAATACGGTGGCATGCGGTATGGCCCAAGCACAGACGATACAAGGCAAACAAATGCGATTGTAAACTCCTAAGGCCACAATATCCTTCTACTAAACATAGGAGTAACAATCCACTCAATCAATCACAAGATACATAGGACTTAATCATATAGGCGATGAGTAATCTCTGCTACAGTCACGAATATCCCAGCATACCATTCAATGATGCATACAAAGGTAAGTGTTTGACTGCAAAAGGGTCATAGCCACATAATTATGTTATAGAATATGTGCACAGCCAGCCATTTAATCACAACATAAAGGCTAAATGCCAGGTAATAATTTGCTAACTATAATTATATGAAGCGACAATTCACGTAGTTTGAATTATTTGGCCAATTTAGTGACGCGCTCAGCCAGAATCAAGTCTAACAAATACCACGTAGTTTATTTGCTAAACCATTCACTCATAAAACATACAAATGCCCATGCATATCATTCTAAGTGACTATATATGTTCCCAAAGTCTTACGTTGTGCAAAATGTCATGATTATGCTTTGAAACACACATGTTCACAATCATGCCACACAAGAGGTCACTTAGAGGAACATACATGATTGCAATTCTCATTTGTAACCAAGCGTCAAGGTATGTCTTGAGGCTTGTCAAAATCATTAAAAACTAGCCATCAGCCAGCTAATAAGGGGTAAGAACAATAGCATCAATGGTCTTATGAGTATACATTGAAACTTTGCAACATAATTGTCTTATAAGGTAATTGTTGAGGTCCCAGGAGCTCTTAGTATGGATGGGAAGGTTCTATCTTCTACCTTAAGGCATTATGGCTTCTGCACGTGATGTTATTACTTAAGAAACTGCTAAAAAGGGTGTAAATCACAGCCTCAGAAGATAACGAGGTGATGTATGTGGTATAACGATTCCAAAGTGTGTCAGGTCATTCCTTACATCTCCACTCTAGGTGTGGTAGGGTTGATATGATCAGGACACTATTAAGTCTATAGTTAAAAAAAAAAAATGGCATTCCATGTCACTATGAGCATAATGCTTAGCTAACTCGAGGGTAATAGTAGTCACATGTAAGGATGTAAGGAAGACTCCACATGTGAGTGACAATCCAGACTGAGGCCACACCTAAGTGTCAATAACATGTATGAGATAACGGTTAGGCAACATAATAAGACCATATCACAACCATCATATTGACACGTGCATGAACAAAGTTCTCGCTTAGTTCCCTTAGCGATTGAGAAACCACATAAATGGGTATTGTCAAAAAGAAGCTTTTAGTCAAGAGGGGTAATTCTTAGTCGCTTATAGCTTGTCATTTATACATCAAGCAACATATGCATCTTGGCGGATAGGCATCCAAAACATTTAGCTGCACATAGAAACTTATAACAGTAGCAGAGACTCAAGTGGGATTATAAAACAAATGCAAGCTTTCAAGTGCGGCATTAAAACCTAACCACATAATTAGAAAGGTCTTTCAATGCGAAGCAAATATCTTAATTCACTATTTAGAAAAGTCTCAACTTTCAAAATCTCTAGGTTTTCAAACGAGAAATAGTCCAACTGCCTCTAGCCTATCCCTACCATCCATTAAGTACGTCTACTCATTCCATTACGGGGCCCGAGGAGCAAATCGTACCTTAGGGGCAAGAATATGCTTAGAGTTCAAACATTTTCAACCGTTCGAGTTCAACCCAAGTACACTTTAAACCTTTGATTTAAATCATCAAGGCGCATTTATAAAGCAATTGCTGCTAAGCTAACACTTAGCTCATTCATGAATACGCGAGTCATTTAGTCCACACTCTAATATAAGGCTCACTTATGCAATCAATAAGTTCACTAAATCCATGCATAGCCCATTAGACGCACCGACTTTCACAACAGGGAGCGCATTTGCACACAAAGGCACGACATATAGCACCTCATCCTAAATACGTTCCTAGGCGACTATATGAAATGCAAGACTCGGGTCGCAGCCTATGGTCGCAGGACCTTTGCTCTGATACCATCAATGTAACACCCCCAGCTCCTAGGCCAGAAGCGTTAGGCTTTCCTAACGTCTTACTTAATTCCTGGGACGAAACGGGCAAAGTTCCCCCTAAAACCTTACCATTTCCAGGCTAAAAGCCTTACAATAAGTCCCTGTAAATCAACAGAAGCGCAAAACATTTAAAACATAGCTCAACGGCCACACGTCGGAGTTCATAACTCAACGAGCCACTCGCTTGGAGTACACCAACCAGGTTGATTCATGAATAAAGAAGAAATGGACGATACAACTCAACGGTTAACAAAACCGGAGTATTAAGATTTACATCCCAAAACATAGCTAAACTAAACCAAGAAGACATCTAACTAACTTGATGGTTGGCTCAGACGGCCATACAGAGCGACCTTTATACCATATGCATTACATGAACTAGAATAATCGTTTACAGACCTATATAAACTAAGAGTACATTACATGACTTCATTAAACACGTAAGATTCCTTCCAATGAGCACATACGACGCCTTGTAAGCAACAATAGGTTCCTTCTAGACTTATCTAACTCAACTTCTTCCTGTCAGAAAGAAAACCTGGGGAAAAGAGGAAAGAATAGTGGGATGAGCAACCACACGCTCAGTGAGTGTCCCCCAACCCCCTTAAAATCAAAACCGTTGCAGGCAATACTACCTTTACTAGTCACATATCACATTTTCATACTTTACTATCATAATAGATATTCATAGAACCTTTATGGGAGGATCACTAAACATAAACTTCACTGCGACCACTTAGTCATATTTCTAGGTTCCTCAACGACGGAGTTCTTTACTAGCAAGCAGCTAGGCACGTGACTAAGCATCGAAGGCTAAGTATAATGATCTTTTCTTTTCATAACATAACTTCCTAATACTCCATTTAAACTACACATGAACCCTCAATCATATGATGTGTATATTGTTGCGAGAAAAACAGAGTTTTAATATTTATAAACCCCAAGTGCAAGGTGTATCGTTGAGTACTTGGGGTGTCGTCCGCAGGGAATTGGGTTTTCAACTACCAGAGTTCACTAGAGCGTCTCAATCTAGGCGAGATCAAAGGGTGAAAAGGGAAACTAAACTACGCTACAAACACAGAAACAAGCGACTTGGAGTTGTGATTTTACCAATGGATGAACCAACTAACCAAGACGAGTCCTAACCTACCCGAACCATACTATGAACAAGAGATGGTCGGTTGCACCATCAAAGACCACCCAAGCCCTCTCTCAAGGGTCATGAGCTAGTCTAACTCGTGTAACCACCTACTTTCGTGGGGTTAGGCGAATTAGACCACAAAACTAGCAATCCCGGACCTAGCTCGATTCGGATACTACTTTCGTGTCCCGAACTCGGCTATTCCCTCTCCCACACTAGCTAATTGACCTCACCTCTCAGCATAAGTCAATCGCCCAATAATATGGATGAAAGCCCTCTCAGGCATTTCATCAAATATTTGGCGGGCGTGAAGAAAATCTCTAGGTTCTAGGCATAGATTGGGTATGGCTATGCCTAGTACAAGATCAATTAGCCATCAAGAGGCTAATCACAATCCAAGCCAACACAATCTACCAACAAATCATGAAAAACGCATGAAAACCTAAACTAACAAACAAGAACATAAACTTGAAGAACAAAGCAAAGGAAATGAAATCAAACGAATTTAAACAAGTAAATAACATATATTAACAACAAAAACTAAACATATAAACTTAAGCAAAACAAATACAAGAATTAAAACTAACAAAAAATAAACAAGAACAATGAAATAAATAGAGAAAAGGAAGAGGGAAACTTATGCTTGAATCGATTGAAGAACTTGAGATCCACAAGCTTGAATTCCAAAATACAAACTACAATCCTAATCTAATCCTCCTATTGAGGTTTTTATTGGATAAACCTAACCTAAACTACCCTAAGAATCGCCCAAGGAGAAACCCCGAACGAACTCCTCCATGAACGCCCGAAAAAGGAGCTTTTATCGCGAACCCAGGCCTGACGCACGGCCCACGCACTGGCATGTGCGCCTGCCTTTCTCCTCCCCCCCCCCCCTCCCCCTCTCCCCCCCCCTCTTCCCCCATTCTTCTTCCCTTCCCCCCCCTATACTCCTTCCCTCACCCCCACCCCCCACTCGCCCTCGTCCCCCCACGCCCACCTTCCCTTCCCTCCTCCCCCGCCCTTGGGCGTACCCCTCGCCCCCAGGGTGCGGCCACAACAGGGGCCACGCCGTGTGCGCTGGCCGGTGCGTGCTTCTGCCGCTAAGTGCACGTCGTGCTCCGGCCAGGTCGGCGCGGGCACTGTCCTCTCTGCGGTGTTTTGCCCGTTTTTTTCGCTGATTTTCATTCGTTATGTCCTATCTTGTTTCCCCTTTCCGCGACTTGTTTACGTTTCTCGATTTAGAGGTATTCCTACAAAAACATAAATAAAAACGAGTAAATAATTCTAAAGATTAAGTTATTATACGAGCGAAAAGTAGGTGAAAGAGGCACGTAAAATAGGTAAATTTACCGTTAAACACACCCCCACACCTATCTTTTGCTCGTCCTCGAGCAAAATAAAAGAAAAACTGAAGTAAACAACTAACTCACTTTCGTAGGAATCACGGTTGCATTAGCATATGCAACAAGCCCTTTAAACCCCTTGGTTACCCCAAGTGGACGAGTAAGGTCTCGTGAGGGTTTGCAGAAGATATACCCACAAAATCTCAAAAAGGAAAAACAAAGAAAAGAGAAACAAAAAATCGAAAAATGAAAATGACAAAACAAAATATATACATCAGGGTGAACTGTACACGTTCGGATCAACCAAAACCCCCTAGTAACTCAAGTATCAGTCTATACACAAGCATTATATGCATTTCAGGACACATCATCCCAAAGAATTGCATTCAGACATCAGCTTTTCACCCCACGACGCATGAAAATAATGAATCCATCCTTGTGCCTGTGTGCAAGTGTATCATCACCCTGAAACTAAGCCCACCAAAATCAAACTCAATCCCACGCAATTGACACAAGCTACCTTTTCGAATGGCTAGCATGGAAAGCAGGCTTCCCCAGTAGCAGTATTGCCTCAAAGGGTAACACCCAGTAGCGCATGCTTCAAAGGGGTACTTGTCATTTCCAACTCTTTTCTTCCCCACTTGTTTTTCTTTTCCATTATTTTTTTTCATTACAAACTCATGTCACGCCTCAAAGGGATACACCCAGTGGCGCTTGAATTTGTTTTGTTTTGTTTTCTTTTCTTTTTTTTTTGCTTTGGAAAAAGGGGGTGCCAGCGCATATAAAGGGAACTGTGCAGTAGACAGTGGGAGAGTCGATTGTGGAAGACTAAGAATGAAGGATGATGACAATACATGAATTCAGGACCGAATTGCAAAATTACGATGGACTGTTGGGGTTAGAATTGAGGTCTAAAACGACAGATTGGGGATGAATATCTATCATACACATTATACTTATATACGAGCTAATAGTCAAGGTATCAGGGATCAAGACTGATCAAAATAGTACAAAACTCCCTTAAATGCAAAAAGAAAAGAAAAATTTAAACAAAAAGGAGAAAAAATTGAAAAATTTACACAAAAATGAAAAAAATTTACACAAAAATAAGGAGAAAAAGGGGAGATGACCCCACCCCCACACCTAAATCTCACAATGTCCTCATTGGGAGCCGTGAGTCATCACCAACACACAAAAATAAAGAAAACAAAAATCAAACACAAAACATACAAAATCGACACATATATACACAAGCTAACGCATTCTCCCAAAAACACAATTTTACCCAAACAAAAACAAGATCACACATATATACAAACTAACACCACCAATCACAACACAATAAAAATCCACAAAAATACAAAAATGGTGATCATAGCCAACAACGGCTCAACAACATCCACATTTCACCACAAGATGATCACCAACCAAAAACACAATCCTAATATTCACAACTAAACAAAAACAAAAAAGAAAGAAAAGAAAAATAAAAAGAAGGGGGGAAGAGAAGAGTGAGAACGAGTATACCAGGTCGGGTACTGAATGTACCCGAACTATGCCATGACGACTTAAGGAGCATCAGCCACTCCTTGCCGCTCAAGATGCGAGTCGTCAGCTCGGAAGCAGTCAAAACTCGCAGGAGCTTATCATGCATAGCTGCATGTAGCTCAGAATGGTGTGAGTAAGAGAACACTGGTAAAGATGGAGCAAACAAAGTTAGTGCCCTCTTAAACTCACCAAATACCTGTGAGAAATTAGCAGAATAATCGAAGGTAATAATCAATACGATTTCTCCAGGCATGCCCTCTAGGTACAGACGATAAGGATCAAGGAGGGGGTCATACCCTCTAAAAGTACCTAGAGACTCAGAACAGTCAACCACATTCCCCTCAAGTATCACATGAGGATCAATAAGTGACAAATCACAACACTTGGGGGAATGAGAGGATGGTGAACATGGATAGGAAGCAGGGGATTATCAAGAGGGTTGGGGGATACATGGACAGTAAGAGCAGGACTAGATGAAACTGCAGCCACAGCATCCATACAGGACTCCCCCTCGAGAATCTCGTCGAGATCATGCACCTCACTAAAAGTACCGTCTGACTCAAGACATAAATCATCCCCATCGATACTAATACCAACACAAAATGTCTCACCTACCTCGAACTCCGTCGACTGAGCTAAAGGGAAAGGTGGATCAGGATAGGTCATAGTGTTGTCCTGAAAGGTGCTAGGTAGGGATGGAGCAACAAGAGGTAAAGCAGGCAAGGGAGGGTCGAGCACGTCCTCTAGTCTGGGCTCTAGAGGAGGAAAAGACGCACCATCATCACACAGACTGATATCAAGTCTAGGAGCACTAGAACTAGGGTCAGTCTCAGGTGATAGGTCATACTCCCGCAGTTCATTAACATATTCAGCAAACTCAACTTGTTGCTTGTTCATGGCCTCTATCATATTAGAAATTCTAGCGAAACCATCAGCAGAAATATGATAGGGACAAGAAACACTGTCATGATCAGGGCAATGGCATATCTCACATGCAAGAGGTGTAATATTAGGAACGCAGGGGGATGGGATGGATGAAGTAAATTGACTAGTCTCAAATTCATAAGTATCCTTAGCCAACCACTCAAGTAATTCCCAAGCTTCATCAACATTTCGAGTACAAAAATCCCAATGCTCCAAAAGAGCACGGGTCTCACTACTCACACCCTCATCAACAACATGCAATATTTCCCGTTTTCCATATAAACATCCACAAGAAGCACATTGAGCAAGATAAGCATGTAAACGATCCCAATAACGGTAAAATAATTCTTGCTCACATTGGGGAAAATGGAAAATTGCCATTGAAAAATTTTTTATTTTTTTATTTTTTTATTTTTTTGGATTTTCTAAAAGCCTAGTCTCGAATGCTCAAGTAAACCCCAATATTGAAAAACGCCAACTCCCCGGCAACGGCGCCAAAAACTTGTTGCAAGAAAAACAGAGTTTTAATATTTATAAACCCCAAGTGCAAGGTGTATCGTTGAGTACATTTGGGGTGTCGTCCGCAGGGAATTGGGTTTTCAACTACCAGAGTTCACTAGAGCGTCTCAATCTAGGCGAGATCAAAGAGTGAAAAGGGGAAACTAAACTACGCTACAAACACAAAAACAAGTGACTTGGAGTTATGATTTTACCAATGGATGAACTAACTAACCAAGATGAGTCCTAACCTACCCAAACCATACTATGAACAAGAGATGGTCGGTTGCACCATCAAAGACCACCCAAGCCCTCTCTCAAGGGTCATGAGCTAGTCTAACTCGTGTAACCACCTACTTTCGTGGGGTTAGGCGAATTAGACCACAAAACTAGCAACCCCGGACCTAGCTCGATTCGGATACTACTTTCGTGTCCCGAACTCGGCTATTCCCTCTCCCACACTAGCTAATTGACCTCACCTCTCAGCATAAGTCAATCGCCCAATAATATGGATGAAAGCCCTCTCAGGCATTTCATCGAACACTTGGCGGGCGTGAAGGAAAATCTCTAGGTTCTAGGCATAGATTGGGTATGGCTATGCCTAGTACAAGATCAATTAGCCATCAAGAGGCTAATCACAATCCAAGCCAACACAATCTACCAACAAATCATGAAAAACGCATGAAAACCTAAACTAACAAACAAGAACATAAACTTGAAGAACAAAGCGAAGGAAATGAAATCAAACGAATTTAAACAAGTAAATAACATATATTTACAACAAAAACTAAACATATAAACTTAAGCAAAACAAATACAAGAATTAAAACTAACAAAACATAAACAAGAACAATGAAATAAATAGAGAAAAGGAAGAGGAAAACTTATGCTTAAATCGATTGAAGAACTTGAGATCCACAAGCTTGAATCCCAAAATACAAACTACAATCCTAATCTAATCCTCCTATTGAGGTTTTTATTGGATAACCCTAACCTAAACTACCCTAAGAATCGCCCAAGGAGAAACCCCGAACGAACTCCCCCATGAACGCCCGAAAAAGGAGCTTTTATCGCGAACCCAGGCCTGACGCACGGCCGTGCGTCACCACGCACGGCCGTGCGCCTGGCCGTGCGCACACGCACGGCCGTGTGCCTGTGCGCACGGCCGTGTGCCTGGCCGTGCGTAGCTTCTGCCGCCAGTGCACGGTCGTGCCTCCCTGCAAGTCGGCCGTGCACTGTCCTTCTCTGCTGTGTTTTGCCCGTTTTCGCTGATTTTCATCGTTTTGTCCTATCTTTGTCCCTTTCCGCGACGTTTGCTCGATTTAGAGTTATTTCCTACAAAACATAAATAAAACGAGTAAAAATTCAAAAGATTAAGTTATTATACGAGCGAAAAGTAGGTGAAAGAGGCACGTAAAATAGGTAAATTTACCGTTTAACATATATAAGGTTATCCCTTTTTATAATTACACTTTTCTTGGTATTTCATTCATATAATATACATATCACACGCATAAACACGTATCAAGCATTTAAGTACCTTTAAACATCATATTAAGCTATATGACACCTTCGCATGCTATTCGTATATCAACGTTCATTTTTTTTTTAGGAAGAGACGCCTTCATTCATAAAATTTTTAACGTGCTGTAACTTTCTTTCTCATCTCGTACACTTTAAATCAGACAGATTTGCTATGGATAAGAATGATGCCACATAAGATTAGAATCCACATTCAACCATGCTTAAGAATCATTCATAAAGCATCCATTGAAAGCTATCTTTTAATACATGGTCTAAGAATCCACATTCAAACATGCTTGTGGATCATTTCATAACTCATTCATTGAAAACTTTCTTTCTTTCGTTGAAACGTTTTCTTAGTCTTCAAAGGAAGTTTCATTTCGTTTGGTCGTGTAGCGACCCTTATAAGCTTTTCATACATCATTCCATATAGCCTTTTGGGCCCATAAATAGAACTTCCTTACCTTTTTAATCGTTTAAAATGGCAAAGGGCCAATTGCTTTTCTTAACTTACTACGAAAGTACTTCTGGCATAAGATCATTACAGGGTGCTGATTGGGTGAGAACTATTCTCGACCACATAGTGAGACCTAACGCTCACGCTTAAGCTCTTACTCCCGAGATGGCTACATATAACATATCGGACCATTACATTAGCCCTCGTCAGGGCCTCTAGGGTTTATCCGGACTTATCCCCTAGGATAACGTCATTCTTTTCATTCTTTGCATATAACATCATTCTTTTCATATGGTCCGAAGCACATTATCTTAGCCACTTTAAAGCGTATGGGCCATAACGGCTAATAATTTTGTTGTGTCTTTTGGTAAAATCATTTATCACATAACTCACACTTTTCTAAACCGTTTTAGAGATTCCCCCGTTCAAGCAGGTTCACTCCCAAATACTGTTTGTATAGCGAAAATAGGCCATTGCTTGCTATTAATCATGGCTATTATTAGTTTGAAAACACGAGAAACGTTCTTTGTCAAATCACCACGCTTTCACGCATAATGCATCTTAGACATAAACGAGGGAAAGGGATTTATACGTTTCACATTCAAACACTTCATAATCATTTCAACAACACAATGAGCCACGCATAGCCTCGCAATCCACACGAATGCGGTTAATTCACAACCCAGGCTCCCTCCTCACAAGCACCGTACCACGAGGACCTCGAACCACTCATAGTTCTTCCTCAAGCCATCCAACTACCATCTCGATTCCAGTTCATAATCTAGCATCCTAATCATGATGGTATACTGAAAAGCGATACATAAATTTATGAAACTTACCAATGCTGGACTTATCGATTAGCTAACTAACAATTAGCAGAGCGCTGCAACTAACGGCTATATCCAAGCACTCATATATATATATATATATACACACACACACACACACACACACATGTAAGCAGCCATAAGGGCTAAACTTAATAAGAAGCGTGGGGTGTGATTGGCATTCATGTAGGTTAGCTAGGAGTCGTAAACAAGTCATTCTAAAGCCAAACATAACTCTCTAAATGGACAAGTATTGATTTCATGTTACCTTTAACCTATTACGTCATTTACATTTTCATTGTAAACATGAAACGACTCACTTATTGTATGACTATCTATACCATTGAAGTCTAGCAAGAATCAGATATCTAGTTAAACATAGAATGAATCATTTGTTTAGGCTAACATGATCAATTAGGCATATTACGACCCTAAACTTCCGTTTGTCATATCACCGTCGCTAATCAAGCCCATTTAGATCATTTTAGACATATTACGCCTTTAAACGTTCGTTCCTTTCATCGTAGTCATTTTCGAATCTAAATAAGTCATTTAAGCATAAGTCCTTTCAAGGTGTTCGTTTCCTTTCGACACTGTCAATCGGGCACGATTTAACTAAGCATACATAAGACGATTCTAAACATTTAAAATGTGCTTCGAAGTTATTAAACGATTATAAAGTTAACTTAAACGTACATCCGTCGATACTAACATTTATAGTTCATTTCAAAGTCAACAAGCGATTATAAATTAATTAAACATATATATGTTGGTTCTAAACTTTCATAATTCGTTTCGAACTAACCTTTTAGGCATGGATTAACTATATGCAATCGAATTAACGCTAAACATATATAATTCATTTTGAATCCAAAACATAGGCATAAATTAACTAGATTGATTCGAATCGACGCTAAATATATTTAAATTACTTCGAATTAACATCTCAAGCATGATTTACATTCGCTAATTCGAATCGACACTAAACACATTTAAATTACTTCGAAATAACATCTCAAGTATAATTTACATTCATTGATTCGAATCAACACTAAACACATTTAAATTACTTCGAAATAACATCTCAAGCATGATTTACATTCATTGACTCGAATCGAAGCTAAACACACATAATTCGTTTCGATTTACAATCTTAGGCATAAATTGACCAAATGGATCAGACCTAAA
>JAKOGI010000930.1:265000-272500 GCA_029747015.1 Carnegiea gigantea
AGAACAATTGACAACGGCGGTGGTGGCTGCCGTGGTCACGACGACCAGTACAGAAGCTTCGTGCTCCCTGCTATGGCGTCGAAAGCATTCCAGAAATAGAGAACGACAGATGGGCAGCGAAATGGAGAGAGTTCAGACGGAGGAACACTAAGAGAGAGAGAGAGAGAGAGAGAGAAAGGGACTCGGTTTAAGGAGTTTTGGGGGGCAGTAACGCCCAACAAATAAAAACCCCCCGGGCCTTCTCTTCTTTTATTCTTTTGGGCCCTCCTTCTTTTATTGTCTCAGGCCCTTGAAATATATTTAAGCCTGTTTTATTGTTTTGGACCGATTTGGCCCAAATTACTTGACCTGAAAGATAGAACCTCATTTGTTCCACCTGAAATATTTTTCCTTATAATATGGGCTGATTTTTATTTTTGGGTTGGAACTGTTTCAAATTTGGGTTATTGAATATTTGCTCTCATGTTCATATAAATTTGTTTTATATGTTGGAGATGGTCATTATTATCATTAATTATGGTATGATGTTTTGAGGTTGATTATATAAATTTTGCATTATATATATATATTTACATATGTATAGTTGTGTTAAATGAATTAGTTTCATAAACACTACAATACATATTTACGTAATCAAAAGTGGATGTCTTCATGATATTCATTAAATTAAAATGTTAATTAGTTTGACAAAAACCTGAAATTCTATGAGATTAATAATTAAATTAAAGAAGCTCCAAAATTCGCAAAATGTACGTGATGATTATGAGCTTGGCGAAATTTTCGAACGTATATTGTGAACGATGGGGCTTTCTAGGTAATTTAATTATTAAACAATATGTCTAACAGATAAATATATACTTTTCAGATATGGCAGCTAGAAACATGATAGGTTATATGCAATCTGATGACAAATTGGATGGTTCGAACTATGATATTTGGCATCTAAAAGTTCAGTTTTATCTAAACAATGATGATATGCTGGACCTCTTAACCTCCTCCATGGCTCCTCCTGCTGAAAAAGATGAACAAGGTAGAGATATTACTGCAACTGAGCAGTACAAAGAAAACCTAAAAACATACCAAGCATGGTTCAAACATGATCGTTCTGCAGGCTACACTATGCTGTCTTGCATGCGGGACGATCTTCTGGGAGAGTTTGAACGTTTCCACACTGCTAAGGACATGTGGATGCAGCTTAAGATCAGGTTCGGGCAGACATCTGCTACAAGGTTACGTACCTTGCAGCTGAAATGGATGGAATATACTATTGACTCCAGTCGTAGTATCTCTGAGCACCTTCGAACTATGAGTGCTATGGTTCGAGACCTTAAGGCTGCGGGGCAAGACGTTTCTGAGCAGGAACAGGTCCTGAATGTGATTAGGGCTCTTCCTAATGACAATGAACATTGGAAGAGTTTTAAAGTGTTCATGGCACACAGTGAGCACATCAACACTTTCGAGGCAATCTCCAACCTCGAGATGGAGGAAGAGCGCTTGAAACTATATGCGTCTCCTAGTGTGGCATTCGTTGCCAAAGGATTGGGGCCCAAGGGCAGGAAATCTTACCGTGATAAGAAACCTAAGAAAGGCCCCCGTCCTCCTCAGAACTCTCGTTCCAATGCTGGTACTGCCAAGAAGCATAAAGCTAAGGGCAACAGAGCTAAGGATATAGCACGTGTGAAGTGCTATAACTGTGGAAAGAAGGGCCATTTCGCTCGGGATTATCCTGAGCCAACCAAGGTACCTACTTCCACTAAGACTCCTGAATTATATGTTTGTTCCCATGCATTCGTTGCTAACTCTCTTCCTCAATGGATTGTAGATACGGGGGTAACCAAGTACATAGTTCAGGACAGAGCTGGATTCGTAGAGTTCCACCGTTACCTGGTGGGTTCACGAACTGTCGTACTGGGGAACGGCAGCGAAGAAGATGTTCTTGGAGTAGGAACATACCAGCTCAGACTCCGTGGAGGAAACAAGCTACTCCTTCATGACGCTCTCTATGCACCTGGGGTGCGATGTTCCTTAGTTTCTTATGTTTCTTTAGTAAAATTAGGTTTCACTTTTGGTTTTCGTCCAGACGGTTTAGATTTGTTCTACAATGGCAATTTGTTTGGCCAAGCAACTTTGAAAGGAGATTTCATTGTTTTAGATTTGGATGATAACTATAATAATATATCCTCTGCTTATGTTTCTTATTTTGACTCTAATTCTGAATCTGTTAAGTGGCATGCTAGACTTGGCCATGTGGGCCAAGATAGGATAAACAGGCTGGCTAAAGAAGGTCTTCTAGACCGACTCACTAGGGTTAAGTTACCTAGGTGTGAGTCATGTTTAGCTGGAAAGGCAACAATGAAGCCTTTCGGTAAGGCTACGAGAGCATCTAGTCCCTTAGAGTTAATCCACTCAGACATATGCGGACCTATGAACGTCAAAGTCCGACATGGGGCTATCTATTTCATTACTCTCATAGACGATTATTCACGATATGGGTATGTGTACCTATTATCTCATCGCTACGAGGCACTTGATGTATTTAAACGCTTTGTAGCAGAAGTAGAGACTCAATTGGAAAGTAGGGTTAAGATCCTTCGAACTGATCAAGGTCGTAAATACCTCTCTGTATGTTCAAGGAGTTCTATGAGGAAAAAGGTATACAAAGACAGCTAACGATTCCACGCACCTCACAACAGAACGGTGTTGCGGAGCGTAGGAATCGTACATTGCTTGACATGGTCAGGTTAATGATGGCACATGCTAGCCTCCCAATCAGTTTTTGGGGGGATGCGCTGCTTACGACAGCCTACATACTCAACCGTGTGCCCAGCAAGAGTATACCTGCCACACCATATGAGTTATGGTTTGGTAAAAAGCCATCCTTGGATCATTTGCATCCATGGGGTTCGGCCGACTATGTGCATAACCCAACCCATAAACATGGAAAACTTGGTCCAAGAGCCACCGAAATGGTGTTCATTCGGTATCCTGCACAATCAAAAGGATATGTAATGTACGGGGAACATCCAAATGGTGGCATGACAGAAATAGACTCCCGCAATGTCGATTTTCTTGAGGATGAGTTCCCGACATTGGTGAAGTCAAGAAGGATGTCGAACTGTTTGAGTTACAGCAAAACATCACACCATCGTTCGGTGAGGGGGAGAATTTGGATTCTAACCAAGTCATCGAAGATGGTATGCCTTCCCCATCCAAAGAAAATGGGGGAAACTTGCCTGCCCAGGAAAATGAGAATCGTTCTCAATCTCCTGTACATGAGGAAAGTGACTCTGTGAGGGAGGTCCGTCCTCAATCTCTAGTTTTCGAACATGCATTTAGCCCACATGTTCGGGACCCCATACCCCAAAAGGACAGTGGGAGCAACTCTCTACATGTTCAAGGTCCCACACCCCTTAGAGAAAGGGGGAGTGATACCTTGCCCAGGCAAGCGAACAATGAAGGCTCTAGGCCCCGAAGGAGTGAGCGTGGAAGAATTCCTCGACGATATTTCCAAATTGAAGAGGAAATACTCCTATGCACTCCCTTGGAAGTCGAGGAGCCTACCTTTTACCAAGAAGCACTTGACTCACCAAGCCACAAAGAGTGGATGAATGCCATGAAGGATGAAATGGACTCGATGGCAAGAAATAAGGTTTGGGAACTTGTTGATCTTCCACCCCAGCGTAAGTCTATTGGAAACAAGTGGGTTTTCAAGATAAAACGTCGGGCAGACGGATCGATCGACAAGTTCAAAGCCCGTTTAGTGGCGAAAGGGTTTACACAAATTGAGGGTGTAGACTATGAAGAGACATTTTCTCCTGTGGTGAGATTTGCCTCTATTCGCCTACTCCTGGACATGGTTGCCCATTTGGACTTAGAGTTATTCCAAATGGACGTAAAGACTGCTTTCCTCAATGGCAGCCTTGAGGAAGAAATCTATATGGACCAACCCATTGGTTTTGTATCAAAGGGACAAGAGGGCAAAGTATGTCGTCTTAAAAGGTCCATATATGGTCTCCAAATCTTGGGACTTAAGATTCCATGAAGCCATAACTTCGTTTGGCTTATCCATGGTTTCGGAGGACCACTGTGTGTATGTCAAAAGATCAACCGGGGGGGTCATGCTCCTTACCCTATACGTTGACGACATACTACTGGTTGAGAACAATTTGGAGATGATCGAAGCCACTAAGAGGTGGCTATCCTCTGTCTTTGAGATGAAGGATATGGGTGAAGCCAGGTATGTCCTAGGCGTGGAAATAATAAGGAATCGCCCTAAGAAACTTTTAGGTATGAGCCAAGAGGCATATATCAAGAAAGTCTTAGAATGGTTCCGTATGCATTATTCCAAACCCGTAGACACTCCAGTTGAGAAGGGTTTAACCTTGAGCCTCGATCAATGCCCAAAAATAGACAAAGAAAAGGAAGCCATGAGCAATGTCCCCTATGCTAGTGCTGTAGGAAGCTTAATGTACGCCATGTTATGTACACGACCGGACATATGCTTTGCGGTTGGTTTGGTAAGTCGTTACCAAAGCAACCCAGGACAGGCTCATTGGTAAGCAGTTAAGAGAATCATGCGTTACCTTCGTAGTACAACCGACTTGGTCCTATGCTATCAGGGCGGGGACCTTAAGCTGAGAGGATACTCAGATGCCGATTGGGGCGGTGACCCGGATGAGTCCAGGTCAACCTCAGGATATGTGTTCACCTTAAGTGGGGGAGCTATATCATGGTGCAGTAAGAAACAAGACTGCATAGCTCTGTCAACCATGGAGGCAGAATATGTCGCATGCAGCCTAGCCACGCAGGAGGCAATGTGGCTTAGGAGCTTCCTTCAGGACCTCAACCTCACTCCGAGAGCTGATGATCCTATAGAGATGTTATGTGACAACACAGCTGCCATCCAGTTCTCCAAGGATCCGAAATTTCATCGGAAAATCAAACACATCAAGAGGCGTTATCACTTCGTACATGAAGCCATAAAGACAAAGGATGTTGCCATCAACTATATACCCACCAACAAGATGATTGCTGATCCATTAACTCATACATTGAGTCTAGGACTTCGCAGAGTTTAGTTTTTGGATAAAATCTTGTTATATATGACAGATACGTTCTTCATGTTAAAGGCATTTATGAAATAAAGGATAAGAGTTCTTCTCTAAATGCTTTGCGACTTATCTGTTAGACATGTTGAAAGAAAGTCACAGGCTTCTGATTGGCCTAGTCACACAGGCAATCGCCCCGACGCTTGAGTAGCGGGCAGGATGAGACGTAATCATATTGGCACTAGGTGTGTAATATTGATAACTCATAACGTATGAATGAGAAATAGTCGCCTTAGTAAGTCTAAGATGAGACTCGAGGAAGTCGAATATGAGACATGATTTCATATTGAAGTCTCAAAAGCCGAATCTTGAGTGTCAAGATTAGCATTCAGTATGTTAATCTAGTGGCTCACGTTAGATTTTTGGGTGAAAATCTAGACTGATGATTCGCATGGCATATAAGGTGACGATCCAAAGAAAGTGGGAGCTATGTCATGACATGTATTTCATACTGTGTGTGCTTAAAAGACGACCATATACGGAGTGACAACTGACCTCCCTATCTCTTGTCACTGTGTGACCCTGTAGGCGAGAATCCTTTTGACTTAAAGCTATGATACAAAATCAAAACTTAATGTAGCTACTTTAATGTGTTTTTCAAGAATCACGATGTATACGGTTCAGCGAGGACATATTAGGAAAGCTGTTGAGTTACGATGTAGTATCATGAGTGTCTAAGGAAAAGTCTATCTGTCGTCACCAATATCAGCCCAGGCGATTATACTAAGTGTATAATCAAAATGATATATCATGGTATAAAGGGATTAGGAATGCCACTGGTGATGTTTAGGATGACTTGAGGTATCGCATTCTGTGAAAACGCTATGTTAGTTAGATGGTAACTTAATATAGCGCTATTTGTTATTTCCGGTCGTACGTTCTATTCCCAGTATGACGTGTGAGGAGGGATGGTTCACGAAGAGCATGTGTGTTTGCGGCCTTTGTGGCCGAGTGGCAGCTGTTGGACGGGCCTATTAGTTGAGGCCCGACGGCCACAAAGCGGCTACCTTAGACCCTAGTTGTTCCCTCCCATTACCTATAAAAGGAGGATTGGGAGGGTCAGCCTAAACACACAACAAAGGAATAAATATACTCTCCCCCCCTCCTCCCCACGGTTGCCCTACCATCATTGACGGGTATTCGGGTTTAGGACGTGGACATCTTCTAAGCGACTCTAGTAGCCGCTCGGGATTATTACTCGCATGATTGGTATTCTTTATTATTGTGGATTATTACGAACCATACGCTTCCGCATTCAAGTTAGTCCTAATCTTTACTACATATATATATACATATATATATATATATGTATATGTATATATACCTATATGTATGTATGTATGTATATGCATATACATATATATATATATATATATATAGATATAATATATAATAATATATAAGTATATAATAGTATATATATATGTTGGTGTGTATGTATGTAGGTATTATTGGTGTGTATGTACTGTATGTATGTATGTGTATATATACATACATATATAGCGATATATATATATGTATTAGAATATACATATATTATAGATATACATATACTATATATATATATACATATGTAACTATATAATATATATATATAGATATATATATATTAAATATATATATATATATATATAATATTATATATATAAGTATATGTATATGTCTAATATATTCATATACATATATAAAATATATATATATATATATATATAATATATATATATATATATATATATATATATATATATATATATCTATATAGATATATATAGGACATTTATGTTGTAAGTGTGTATGTAGACGTATGCACATAACATACATACTACATACATACATATATAAATATATATATAACTATCTGTATATATAGGATATTAGACACAACACACAGCACACACACATAACGTATATATATAATATATATATATATATATATATATATTATATATATCATATATTACATATATGTGTGTATATATATATAATATATATATATATATATATATATATATATATATATATCTAATATATACACATTATATATATATATATATATATATATTTATAGATATAGATATATGTTATTATACTATATATAGATTGTGGCGTATATATATAGCTATCTACATATTATATATATGTAATATATATATATTATATATATATTAGATATATAGATATATATATCATTATATATATATATGTTATATTATATATATATATCCTATATATATGCAAACATATATACACACACACAAAACACACACACAAACACTATATATAAATAATATAATATATATATAGAATATATATATATGATTATATATATGCTACACCATATACATATGCATCTCTATATATATATATATGATATATATTATATATCAACTAT
>JAKOGI010000930.1:277500-363394 GCA_029747015.1 Carnegiea gigantea
TGAAATCTGTATCTAAGTGAGAGTTTGGTATTCCCTAGATTAATCTTTGGTGGTGAAATATGTAACTAAGGATTGATTTAGTTTCTATCTTTCTTCCTTGATTGTAATCTTTCTTGGTTTTAGTTTTTACTCTTGAATTAAGTTAAGCTTAATCCTTGAGAGGTACATCAATTTTGATATCAGAGTAAGTTCTGAATCCTTGCCTGGAATCATCCCATTTACATTTCTCTTTGTTGAGCTCATCCCAAACAAAATCCAAACACAAATATCCTAATTATTTTTCAAATCAGCCCACAATGAACCCTAGACCTCGTCCATCATGCCATCATTAATGAGCTTGGAGAAAGAGCTAGCTTTGATTGATATTGGATATGCTTGCTTCGAAATTCCAAAATTTTGTGGCCAAGAGGAAGAGTTAACAAGTTGGTTATCTAAGGTGGAACGAATTTTTGCTTGTTGTATCCTTAATGATCAAGAGAAGTTGAAAGTGGTTATTTCAAGATTGAGAGGTTGTGCACTTCAATGGTGCCAGAATTACAAGACTAAGAGAAGAAAGAAAGGAAAAGAGAAGGTGAGAACTTCGAAGAAGATGAGAAGTAAGCTGATGGGTGCCTTTTGCCCACCTCTTGCAAACATGTTTCCCTACTTCTGCCCCCACTTCGGGACCAACCTTTTAACAAGGGGAGTTCCATTTCCTTTTCTAAGCCTGCGGTTCCCTCTCTTCCATGCCACAAAGAATCCAAACTCCACAAGAGAGTCTACCCCCATAAAACAGACCCCACCCTAGTCCTTTTGGCAGAAGAAGATGTCTCAAGTGCCAAGAGTTTGGACACTTAGCCATGGATTGCCCAAACGGCAAGGTCATCACCTTGGAAGAATGGAAAGCCGTGAGAGAGGAGGAAAATGAGGAGGAAAAGAAGGTGCAATTGGTGGAAGAACCAAAGGAGGAACTAGAGGACGTTGAGAAAAAAGGCTAATAACGGAGAGATACTAGTTTTGAAAAGGGATTTAAGTAGTCAACATGGAGTTGAAGATGGACTCCTAAACACCTTCACCATTTCTGAACAAGGTAAAGGGTTTACCTTGATTCCGATTCCCTTAAACCAATCCGAAACCCATAAGATCAACCATCACAAAACCCATCACCATGCCAGTGTCCTTTTTACTTGTAATAAATCTTTATTATAAGCTTCTTATCAAAGGCGGGTAACATTGATTAAGCCTTTCGATCGAGGTAGGTGGTAGCCAAATTTGGAGGGTGGTGAGTATCGAGCATATTCGAGGGCAAATTTGCTTCAACAAGGGGAGGATGATGTATTTCTGATCACATAGCCCAATTAGGACCACCTAGGCAGTCAAAGGGGTCCAAGAAAACTCACCAAAAAGCCAAGAAAGACGGACCTTAGGTGAAGATCTCCAAACAGTCTACCCAGGTTTAATTTTAAACCGTTTTCTGTTTTAAATTGATTCGTCAACTTAAAACTTAATTTAACTTTGATTTCTTTGCTAAAAGCGTTTGTCAACATTTTAATAAACTTAATTATGCAATTAAATCAGCTTTAAATTAAGTATTTTTGTCCAAACCTTCAAAGGATTCAAGACAGAAGGTACCGGGTTCAAGCCAGCAGCATATCTAGTTTTTGTGAGCTTAATTACTTAGGCCTCTTTGAAGTTGAAGTCAATTAATTCACCATGGATTTAAATTCCAAGAAGTTAGCTTTTCAAAAAAACAAGTTTCAGCTCATTTGAACTTCGTTTGATAATTCAACTTAGCTCTTAAACTCAAACTATCCACACTGCAGTTTTGTAACAGTTTGTACCCGGTTTTGTTTTTATTATTTCATAATTCAAACGACATCCAAATTATGTAATTCTTTTTTGTTAGTTTAGTTAGGATGTCTACTATATTTGTTATGTTAAGCAAAAGCCCTAAGAGCACGTTAAGGTGTCTAGTTTAGCTGATTTTGTCAAACTATCCAGCAGGCATCTGAAACTGCATGACTGGAAAGATATGGCCGATTGAGCATTTCATGATGTCCAAATCATGATTTTCAAAAAGAGAGAATTTCTAGACATCTTGAGGTTTCCCCTCACTGAATGAAGCTGTAGATTAGTCATCAAGATGCAGTGACCCAGTAGCAGCAAAGACTGAGCTCCATGTGCCACCTAGTAGACGGTTTCTTAGTAAGGGAGTTTTTCCCTCCTAAGTGGGTTTCCTTCTTCAAGGTGTGTGTGTACTAGGCTGGTAGCTTGATCTTACTCACCTAGTGGCTCATCAATAAAGAAACAGCCACGTGGAGTAAGGAAAAGAAGCCATTTGACAAGCTATTACTCAGACAATATGACATGAAGTGGCGAACATTTACAAGCTATGATAGCCGTGAATGAAGTCCTTCCAAGGGAGGAAAACCTGACCAAGCAGCCTAGAAACATTAAGAAAGAATTTTAAATAGCCATTTTGCTATGTAATTAAGTTTTTGTTCATGTTCTAGCATATTTTAGCAACAAACTATGTAATTTAGATAAGTTAGCATAATTAGTAAGTTTCCTAACCATTACGTAATCTCCTAATGATTACCTAATGAGTAAGGAAAGGATTGGACATGCCATTATAAGTAGCCTAGCCATTCCTTTTGTATTAGAAAGTGATGATGATTAAGTGTAATCTAAAGTTGAGTTTGAAACTCCTCAATGCTGTTACCTGAATTCTCTACTTGCTTATCTCTGATTAGGCCAATTAGAGTGGTGATCAAGTAAGCTTTAAGCCTTAATTAGTTGGTGAAATCTATATCCTAATTAAGCTTAAGGGTCATAAACTCAAACTTAGGGGTGAAATCTGTATCTAAGTGAGAGTTTAGTATTCACTAGATTAATCATTGGTGGTGAAATCTATATCCAAGGATTGATTTAGTTTCTATCCTTCTTCCTTGATTGTAATCTCTCTTAGTTTTAGCTTTTACTCTTGAATTGAGTTAAGCTTAACCATTAAAAGGTACATCAGGGCCGGCGGAATTTTTCCGTCGGAAAAGCTTCCTACGAAAAGTGTTAGTCCGTTGGAAAATCTTGGCGGCGGGCTGTAATTCAAAATTCTCTATCAGTCAGAAATTCTGTTGGAAAATTCACGCTCTGACGGAACAATATGCTTTTTCGATCAGAAATTCTGTTAGAATAATGATGTTAGAATATACAAATATATATATATACACACACACACACATGCACGCACACACACGCGTGTGTGTCTATACACACACACACACACACACACACACACACACATGTGTGTGTGTGTGTGTATATCTATCTATATTTACATATATATATATATGTGTGTGTGTGTGTGTGTGTGTGTGTGTGTGTGTGTGTGTAATGTATCTCCAACAGTTCCCATCGCCCCCATTGTCACTTGTCGCCATCCCCTGGCCATCACCTATTCCCGCCGTCGTTTTCCGCCGACTTATTGAGAAGGTTTTCATGTGTGTAATTTACACCCAATTTTTTAGTGAATTAAGTATGTACGTTGAATTTTATTCTTTGCATAATTAGTTTGTATGTATATTTTGCAAATTTGATAGTTTGTATAGTTAGTTTGCCACGTTGATGTTAGTTTGTTAAGTTGATAATTTATTCTTAATCTTGTACTCCAATATGCTGTTAAAGAATACAATTGTTTATTAATTAAGTAGAATTTAATGTTAATATGAATCTAACATTAATGATGGGAACTTATTGTGTGTTAGCTACATTGCAAAATGTTTGCATAGTTGGGTATCATGGTTTTTATATTTTTAAAAAAAATTTTAAAACGTCAATGGATTTTCGACGAAAAATGATGAAGTTGCGATGGAAATTCCGACGGTTGTCAGAAATTTTAAATTTTGAAATTCCGACGGACAGTGTGATTTCGTCGGAAGCTGATGGAATTTTTCCGTCGGGAAAACTTCCTACGAGATGTGTTAATCCGATGGAAACTCTTCCCGACGAGCTGTAATTCAACATCCTCCATCAATCAGAAATTCCATTGGAAAATTCACGTTCCAACGGAACAATATGCTTTCTCGATTGGAAATTCTGTTACAATATTGATGTTTTTAGTAGAGTTAGTTGATTGCTGAAGAAGCCATACAATTTGGAAAGCATGAGCAACTAAAAGGTTTCAAGAAGAAAAACCTAGAGTTTTAGCGAACAAAATTTCAAAGGGAGATTTTTCATCGAATGTGGGTGTGTGTGTGTGTGTGGGTGTGGGTAAACGATTAATGCCGAATATGGCAGTATAAACTATATTTGACCAAAAAATAGCAAGCACAAAGGTTTGTATTAAGGATGACTTTATTCAATAAGATGTCTGCGCTTATGTTCAACCACCCCATTTTGTTGTTGCGCATTAGGACAAGGTTTTAGAATATAAATACCATGTTTAATAAAGTAATTATGCATAGAAGAGTTATCAAATTATCACATGACTGGTTTTGGCAATGGTGTAATTCATGAAAAAACTTTTCAGTATCGTTTAATTTTTAACTATTTTTAGGTGCCAGTGATAACGACCATCAATGCAAATTGATTATAATTAGTTACATTGACAATGAACCATGACTGACTTAATGAAAAAATTATAACAATTGCAATGTTATACGTTCTGCACATACTTTTTACAAATAATTTCCCAATATTATTTTGTTTAATATGACAGTAAAAACATACTAATTAAAAGTCATGTCGCTTGTTAATAATGTCATTATTTATAACGCTTACTATTAATTTTGATCAAAAGAATAAAAAGCCTTGAGTTGGCACAAGATTAGGAATAATCAAGTTTTGGTAGTATGCGAAGTAGAATTAATCAAGTTTGAAACTTTCTGTCTTAACTGGCTTCGATAATTCAAATTTTGATCAAAAGAATTAACAGCCTTTGGCTGACACTAGATTAGGAGAAATCAAGTCTTGGTAGTAGGGGTGACAATTGAGCGGGTACAGGGCGGGTTTAACCATACCCTCACACATACCAATTTTCAAAATCAATACCCATACTCATACCTATACTAATCGGATGTTGTAAAGCTATACCCATACATATACCCACTGGGTGTAACGAGTATGCAGGTTTTATTCGGATAAATATAGATAAAAAGAATTAAACCCATTTTGTACCCATATTCGACATCAAATAGCTAATATGTCATATTAACACCAAACTACTAACAACATATCATATTACATCGAATATAACTAAAAGTTTGCTAATCAAAGCAATAATTAGCACTTGACAATTACAATTTCTAACAAAATATCTCACTGAAATCTTGAATACCATACAATTCAAAGCAACTAGCAAAATATCCAAGTATAAGCAACAAATTAGAAGTTTAAACAAACGGATATGGATTTTATATGGAGCGGACATGGGGCGGGTACGGGACATGTATTGATAAAACTGGTATAGGACGGGTATGGGGTGGGTAGGATCGATACCCATACCCATTTTAGCAATACCCGTCCCATACCCATTTTTTTTTCCCATTTTCACCACCCATACCCATATCTTAGGGGCGACTTTTACGGGTTCTAGGCGAGTATGAATTTTTTTACCGGCCCTGCTTAGTAGTTTACGAAATAGAATTAGTCGAGTTTGAAACGTTCTATCTTAACTATCTTGGTGCTAGCTTTGCAATCGTTCAAATTGAAAAATTATTATTCATAATTTGTTTTTGTATATGTCAATGATAATGATAATTATAATTATAGTTTCTTTTTCTGGGTATTTTACTAAAGCATATAAAATGATGAAGGCCTTTCATTTGAACCTTAATTATTGAACAGATTATCTTTAAATTTGCGCCCCTTTTATTTTTTTTACACTATTAATACTTCACAACAATATTACTGGAGGATAAAAACATTGGCTTAATTATGTATTAACTATGATCATCTAAATATGATTTTTACATTTATTTTAAAGGATAAAATGTAAACTTGTCGTAAGTTATTCAAGTATATAGTTTAGGCATAACCAAAAACCTCCCAATAATTTTAACATGTACTTCTGGGTTTATATTAGGTACTTTAATTTTAAGATATAATTCACTTCTAATCATGTTCGATGCACGGATTATTCTTGTATTAATTTAACAATTAATGATAATTGACTACTATATTTCAATTTAGCGAGAATTTTATTTTCTAATTTAAATACTTTATAAGATATGAACTTTTTCCTACACTAGAGTTATGATTATTTACTGTAATCCTCAAAAAAATTATTTTAATTGTTTACGTAGTCAAAATGTCACAATAGTTTATGACTATACCATTCACATTTTAATTAGCATTTGTATATTTTTGAAAACAACTATATAAATGTAAATCTTGAGCAGCTATTTTCATCTATATCAATATATCTAAAATTGAGTGACTCCATATACTTTTGTCAAGTCTCTTAATTTTAATGGTTAGGATATTAACTCTATGTAGGTTCTTTTGACTTTTAGCTTGCATATAATTAATTCTTTTTTATTTTTCTATACACTCCAAAATACCTTTCCTTTTCTCCCTAATCAATTATTAAGAAATTGAAAAAGTGCCACATTCATAAACCTAAAACAGTGAACAAATAAAAATTATTTAACTAATACAAAAACCTCAGCAAAGAAAGCAACATCGTACATCAAATATTTGTAATTTTGAATATTGACATGTTGTCTAGCTGAATCCTTGCATCGCAAGGGTAATAATTCTAGTTAGTATTTATAATTGAAATCAATTACGTAATTGAAGGCTAGGTTAAAAGTTAGCTTAGGAAGTTAATCAAACCTCGCTAATTGCAAAATGCGGCATTAACTCTACCTCAAGAATTTTCATTTTAATATAGATATTGATATAGATGAATATCCAGGGATCCCTAAACTTTGTAAATAATGCATAGTTATGAAAGATCCCCCCGAACCATAGTTTTGTATCCATCCTTTCTCGTCTTTTCTAGTTTGTCTTAGGCTCCTACTAGCTTAATTATAGCCAGTACTAAGTCTTCTTTAGTTTGATTTGTTCAATCAATTTTGGAATACATCTAGCAGTATTGTTGTTTTCTTATAATAAATTTTATCCTATTCTTGTGATATTAGAATTCCTCTCATTGTAACAGTTAAAATTTCTCCTTTTCGGGAAAATTAGGATTTACCTTTTTTGGGTTTTTGTTTTTTGACTTTCACACGAGTTGTTTCTCTTGTCTATTTGTACAAATTTTATTTGGGTTATTGATTCATTTAGAAAGTAATTTCTGCTTTATCAATTTGTTTCATTGACTTTTATCAAGAATGATTCAACAGAAGTCCATGTTGCTCGAATCAAGATCACGTTTTTTTTTTTTTTTTCAAATTAGATATGATATATCACATAGATATTTATTCTACGTGGTTATAATATATCTCACCAACATTCATGTTAAGACAAACTAAAGTCGAAGGGTGCAGTTTTTGGTTCGAACGATGTTGCAAGTACTGAGTTGGTGAGAAGTATAATTACCATTAACTTTGTTAAAATAGATACTTGTTTTGATATTTTGGATTTATTCTTATTATCAATCTACATCTAGTATTACTCTTCATTAATGAACTTACCTTTTCTATCCAAAAAAAAAAAGAAAGATAAAAACAAACGTATATCTTGCTTTTGAAATTACAATTTTATCCTTAATCTATGTTGTTATTGAACTCAACAAACGGAGGCCCTGTTTGGTGAGAAAAACATGAATGCAATATCAAGACTTTAACTATGGGAATTGGATATAGAACTTGAATCTTGAACTCAATTATTTGGTGAAAATTGGAATGAAATCAGGTTCAAATCCTTGCTGTTTGGTGATTAGTTGTAGAATGGAACCAAGCCTACTTTTATTTTAGAAACTAATATAGACCCGTGCTCTGCACGGAGCCTTTTGAACCTAAAATTCCCAAATTAAATGCACCGTATTTATACTAATCTATTTTTAATCACACATCTAAAATTTTTTATAAAGTGCAACTTAGAAATAATAAAAGAAAAATAAATTGATGCTGCATCATTATACACCAAAATAGATCTTGTTTCTCAATTTGCAGCCTTTCAAATGGTATGATCAAATCCATCTATAAAACATATGAACGTTCTTATTTTGATTCACTATTTCATATAAAATAGTGAAAGCAAAACAACAATAACGAAACAAAAATGAATGCGTACAAATCGGAAGCTAAGTTGCCCAGACCGACAACCACCATCGACTTACATATGAAATTAGAAAACAACATATATAGGCACCCAGCAACATCTGAGCAATTGTAGCCATCCGGATTCTATCCTTTTTTTTTTTTTTTCCAGTTTGTAACTCTACACTTGGATCCAAGACACATCTTCAATATTCTAGAAATTTGCTTCAATGACGATCATGATCCTTTTATGCAAAGACTCTATGAAACTGCAAAGAATAAGACTTTTCAATCTTTGTTTTTGCTTATTCCTCACATAAGTGCACATCCAAGTCTGAAAGTGTTGCTTTGATGTACATGAGATTGCATAATTAATACCCCAAGTCTGCATGCATCCTCCTCAAATATTCCATGTTATCTTGCAGGCCAATAGTTGCTCTCCCTAGTTTGTTCACTGTAGAATGTGTATGGTTCAGGTCTAGAACTAAAAATATCTTCCCTCCATAACATGTTCTTTGCGTTCAGCTTGCCAAAATGTCATGTAACTTGAGGGGTTACCAATTCTGCATGAATTGAAAACCAGATTGTCCACTTCTTGGGTGACTTCTTGCTTCTGATAAGGGGTTGAGACGTGGCAATTTACAAAAAATTCATGACCTAACTTTGTCAATTCAATCATAATTTTGGAATAGCATCCATAAGAGTGCCTTAACATTCACAGTTCAGCCTCCTCAATCGTGAAAGACACCGAAATATTTGCAACAATAGAGTATGAGCTTTGGGCAGGCTATATCATGGTCAATAAAACAAAGACAGTTGTGTGGATCGTAAAGCCCCTGCTCCTCTAAACAAAAAAAGAAGAAGAAGAAGAAACAAAAAAAAAGGAAAAGAAACAAAAAAATCCAAACATAGGCCCCTGTAGTGGTCCAACTATTTCTGTTATGCCGAGTAGATGCAGATGAGGCATGAAGTATGAAGCAATAGTACTAATAGTTTAACTATCAAATGAACTGCAAATCAAAGCCAAAGGAATAAAATATGTGGAAATTCATCAGAGCCTACTAATGTAAAGGAGCTTAGCTCACATGGTTCACTTCCTTATGGAGCCTAAATGATAGATAAAATGGAATCAACTCAATCAAGACATACACTTTGGAAGTGACTAAACACTTACAGATTTTCAAATATGTTGAACTCGGTGAGGTTTGATGATGAGCCTTCCTTAACAACTTAAAATACCCAAGGTCCAATTTGGAAAAAAAATTAAAGGATACCTATCAGTAGACGACCATAAAATATACTAATTACTTTGATTTGCAAACTTTCACATGGATGATATGGTAAGAAGAGCCCATGATAGCTAGTAAACTACACACAGAACAACAACATTATATATATAGATGGCCCATAAAAACCAAATCCAACTAAAAAAAAAAGGAAAAAATGATAGGAGTATACTAAAGACAAAGGCATCATTACATAGCCAACTCTAAGACAAAGGCAAAATCCTGCAAAGAAGAGGACCATTTAACACAAAACAAATGAGGTTGAAAACCCAAAATTAATCCCAAAATAAGAAAATTTGGGATTATCTCCTTCTCATTGTTGCTTCTTAAATTTGTAAAAAGAAAAGTCCACATGGCTCTAGCAATGATAGCCAAAAGAGTCAAATTAAATGATTCTCAAAGTACTATATTTCGCCAAAATCTAACAATGGTGTTGTATTTCATCTTATAATCCCATGTCAGAGCTTACAATCATTTCATAACTTTTTTTCTATAAAAAATGGAGATCATGTCTCATTCAAATCCTAATAGTCTTTCAGAAGTTTCCGACTTCAGAAGAAATGAGAATATCAATATATCCAAACTTCAAAATGCAACTCCTAGGTTTTGCATTTCACACTGACGGAACACAACATCACCTAACAATCACTTCATGTCCTGCTAGGCTCACTGAACAAAAGCAACTGAATGTGAAATAGAGGCCTATAGAAACATAAGAATCGCCAACAGACTAACGATCAAACACAGTTCATTGAATTTTAGTACACCTAATCTCATAGGCTTAAAACCAAGTATTATCACCACAAACTAAATGGACCCACATTCATAACTCATAAGGGCACTTAACTACAACTACACATGAATAAGCAACTCACCAAATGATACCCAACCAGACAACGATCGACTAAAAAAAAAAAAAAAGGACTCAGCAATTAAGAAAGAATAGATCACCTTAAATACAAACCATCTTCAGAAATCTTGAGAAAATTAGAACTCCTCAAAGAATCAGCAACAGCCTTAACAGTATTTTCAGGAACCCCATCAGCTTTAACATCGTCCAAACCCAAACGACTTCTTATCCTCGAGAACGAATAGATCAATGCCAAACTCACCGCTAAATTAGTGGAATTCTTGGTCAAGATCAACAAAATCCAAACTTGATCAAAATCAAAAACCACAAAAACCGATCAAACAAAAAAAAAAAAAAAAGGATACCTCCATCTTTGCTCTCACTGATAGTCTTCCTCAGAAAGTTGTCCCTAGGAAGATTACTATCACTGAAGTAAAATTCAACTTGTAAAACAACAAAATGAGCAAACAAAGTTAAGAAATTAATTGCAAGCGAACAAATTGAAACTTGTGGAACTGAAATAGAAGAAGGATGTGGAGGAAGAGAGAGAAAGAGAGTACAGACCTAACGTATGACCTTCTTAGATGTTTCTTCGTCAAGAGAGGTAGTCGCCATTGTTGCAGGTTTGGAAGTCGTGGGGAGCGTAGAATCTGGAGAGAGAAAATAAGAGAAATCAAGGCCTCTGTGTCTGTGTTCGTGACGTCGTGTGCACGAGAGAGACAGGGGCAATTAGGGTTTTAGAGAATCTATATCTATTTATTTAATTGACAAGATATTTAGAGAAGTTATCATAGACTGAGCAGTTATCAACGATTTTTTTAATAAGAAAAATCATTTATAATATAGATAATAGATTTAAAATCGAAACTAACTTTTTGTCTATTTTGGAGGGATTAAATGAGAGTCTTAGAATCAGAGAGGGAAGGATTCGTAGCCACTCACTCATTTTTGCATTCATTATATAAAGATGTTTACAAAATTGCATTTAAATTTCGATGGACCATGTTGACGGAAAATTGATCTGTCAAAAATTTTGACAGTATCAGTCGTGCATATCTCGATGTAATTTTTGATGAACTATTTTGACAAAAAGTTGAGGCGTCAAAAATTTTGACGGAAATTTAAGGATTTTGACGATGTTTTAGGTCGTGCAGACCTCGAGGTATTTTTTGACAGACTATTTTGAGGAGAAGTTGATTCATCAAAAATTTTGACGAAAATTTTGACAAAAATCAAAAATTTTGACGATGTGTCAGGTCATGTGGATCTCGATGTAGTTTAAACCCCCAGATTTTCCCTCTCCCCGAGCAGCGGCCCCCTTGCATCCCCTCTCCATGTACTAATTTCCTCTTCCCTTTTGATTTCTCCTTCTTGAACCATCCATAGCTACTCTTTTTCATACTTCAACACACATGCAAAAGCCATCTTTGTGCCTCCAACCCACAATTCCACCACCATCACCACCACCATGGCACAACCACCAAACATATTTGAATCTGTCATTAAAGGAGGAAAGAAGCCATTGGAGCATCTCTGCCTCCAGATCGACGCATCTCCACCATAAGCAACGATATGGGTTAGATTTTGGACCTCTCATTTGGTAATCTTGCTCTTCCTCAATATCTTAGATTTAAAAATTTTGATTATATTCTTCTTTCTTTCTCTAGCGTCATGTCTCTATTTTTCAGATCTTGAATTTGGGATTTGAAATTGTTCTTGATATTTTTGAAACTAAAATTTGTCATCAGAAAAGTATAGTTTTCTAATTTAAAAATTCAAGAACTGAAATTAAAATGTTTGGATTTCAAATTTCAGATCCAACCATAAATGTTTTGGACATCAAAAAGATTCTATTAATTTTTTAATTTGAATTTCAGGTTGTTGAATCAAGATCTCAGCAAAGACGATTTTTGTTCTTCATTTTCATGGAAGATTACAAGAATATACGAGAATGGAGTAGACTGAGAGAAATCAACGCAAATTCTCTGCCTTGTTCCCCCTTTGATGGAAGCATTTATCTATGGTTGATTTCTATATTTTGTTGTAATTTTTATATAATTTTTTGTATACATTTTGTTTGTTTTTTTGCTTTTGTTTTCGTTTTTAGCGGTTTAGTTTAAGCCCCAAAAAAAAAAAAAAAAAAAAACAGAGAAGTGGTGAGGTAGGAGGTTAGAGTTATAGTTTTGTCAGTTTGGCTGTATGAGCCTACGAGGGAAAAATGTGGGGGAAGGACATTATGTTTAGTATTTTGTAAATTTGTTATGGATTTGTATTGGTGTTAGATTGTATCAATTAATTGGAATATTTGTACTGTTTTCATAGTGTTGTGATAAAAAAATGAAATGTATATATACTTTGTTCTGATGAAGAAAAAGAATTAGATGAAGTTCAAACTTATTTTCAAAATGTTTATTTTAGACTTGAAATTTGAATTTTTTTAATATGTGAACAAAACAGAATTTCTCCACCTAGCATCTTCTAAAAATAAATATTTTCTTTTTTTTTTTGAAGTTTAACAAAAATATGTGACGGATTTTTTGATGAATCTCGTCAAAAATTTGACAAAAAATACTACCTCCATCATAAATTTCCGTCAAAATTTTGGCACCAACTAGATATCTCAAATCTTTGGGATTGTGACGGGCTATCTTTTCCGTCAAGATTTTCCTCAAAAAGTATTTTGACAAACTGTCAGTCCGTCAAAATTTCCGTCAGGATCTTATCGACGGATTGTCAGTCCGTCAGTTGCAATTTTGTTTTCAGACTGTTTAGTCCATCAAAATGTTTTCGCCAGTATTTTTGACGGGTCAGTCGAAATGATCATTTCGGCTAGTGGATTTTTTATGGATGTAATTTTTATCAAAATGTTCATCAAAAAACCACTTTTCCGTCAAAATAAAAACCTTTTTCGTCAAAAATCTCATCAAAAAGTAAGCCTTCAAAACTCTCACCAAACAACAAGGAAAGAAATTTGAATCATTAGGTTTCACATTCCATTCCTTTTTCACTCACCAAACAACCCCCTAAGCGGTGTTGTCTCTTCGTATAGACTGTACCTAGCACGATGCTTGGACAAGAGGTATCAGAGTAGTAATAGGTCCATAGGGAGGTAGGGATCAAACAGTCTCTTGAAAAAGGAAGAAGTAAACCAGGCACGTCCTCATTTGTGGTAAGCCCCACAAGTTTCTTCCTAAAAAAACTTGTGACCACCTGGGATCGAACTAGGGTGGTGCCTAACATGGGCGACCCCTATATGTACCTACTGAGATCCCGTTTGCTGTGCTGTGCTGGAGAATGCCAAGCAACTTTGTACTCGCTTTACTATAATGTTCCTCACTTCTATGTACCTTATTTCCTCACTTTTATGATAACATCCTTGCCGACTCATGAATGTTGCACAAAAAGTCGGATGATCGTAATTATACGGATTATTACACGATAGTGGTTTCATTTGTAAGCATATAATAATTAAAAAGGCATATATTTTTTAGAAAATTCTATTACAACGACACTAGTTTGTACATATAATTTCCATCAAATAGAATTTGAAACAATGTAATCAGTTTTTAATACTTATCCGAATATTCTATATCGTTAGCAATTATACTATGGACTTAGATCTATGAATTCAAGTTACGTGGCGTATTTCACGGAAAGGAATGCATTACTTTAGTGAGAACCAAGTGAAGAAAAGAAATTTTAAGTTATTTTAAAAAAGAAAGCACGATTTTATACTTAAGACATTTTTGAAGAACCTAATTCTATACCGGTTCTTATAATTTGCAGCACATTATATATTTCCATAAAATTTTTGGATTATCTGGTGTGTCCTTTGCAGGAAAGTTTATATTAAAATACCCCCACATATAGGTATTTATTTTTCAGGGCCTAAGTTTTTTGAGTTAACAATTAAGTACCTTGACATTTGTTGACTAAACTTTTAGGTACCCTGGTTATTTTCTTTTAGCCCCTCACAAAATATTTACATTTTAACCTTAATCCTTAAAAATTTACTTTCGAAAATTTTAAATTTATGCATGTGTAATTTTTCTCATTAGTAGTATTCGCAATCCTCTTTCAACTGGTATCAGAGTCAGGTGATCAAAAATAATTAAGATAATTAAGCTAATTAACTGTGATTGATGCTTGAATCATCACCTGCTTGCCCTGGTCCGAATTATTCACACATTGTTCATTCACCAGAAGGACTTTTGCGAGTAGCACCTCAATTAAACTACATCACTAATATAGTTTTAGAATCAAAAGATGAATTAACTAAAATTTAGATTAAGTTAAAAAAAGCAATTATCTGTAATTCACCTTTCTCTAGTTAACGAAGTTAGGCATAGCGAAAAATCTAGTTCTAGTATTAGTACTCCATTTCAGCATAAATATCCTTTTCAAAACCCAAAAAATAAAAATCTATTTTCTTTGCATGATATAAAAATTCAAAAATAAGTAGGAGAAAACCCAGGTGAAAAATCAGCAGAAAAAGCAGAAAAAGAAGAGGATGGAGTTAATATATTCTTGAAGAATTGCAAAACATGTTTGAGAAAGAACAGAATCCAGAAGATTTAAACAAGATCATGAGCGCAATTAGTGAAAAACATGACGTGTTATATGATGATAATGAAGAGACTAATAATGTCCAATTAGAAGAAGAAATATATCAGCAAATAAATTTTATTAAACTAGAAGATTTGAATGTGTTACCTTTAGAAGAAATCAGATTAAAACTGGATAAAAAAATATGGTAAAATAGTTGTTGAAGATGAAATGAATGACATTGGAAAAGAACTCAGCCTAGGTGAAATAGAAACCAATCTGGTTAATAATATTATTCCTAAACCTAAAGAATTTGATTAATCTTCTAAAAAAATACTCATTTTATAAGACCTAGATATGTTCCAGCAGGACGTACAATCAATTTTTTCATTGGGTTTGTCCCAAGAAAAACTACAACCTTTGAAAAAATTGGCCTTACCCATATCAGTCAAATCAAATATGTCTTAAATATAGATGGAGCTCGTAACAGATAAAGAATATTTGAGCATTGAAAAAGAGGCATGAATAGTATCTTAAACCTGAAAACTACATGGATTGTTGCGAATTTTCTAAATTATATTGAACATAACTTTTCTGGTACTATAGTTGACTAGTATGATTCATTAAATGAAGATGGTAAAAATACATGAAGAATGATGGAAACATCAGCTGTAATGTTAAAAAATCTATGTAAAGAAATCAAAACCGAATTCATAGGAGCTACACTTGATTCAGAAAAAAAAAATAAGAGAATAGCAGAGAAAGATTAATAATATAGAATTATGGGATATAAGATATCTGAAAAATTATATTACTGAATTTAGTTAATATTATTACAAAATTGGATATAATAAAACTAATCTTGGTATATTCTATGGCAAATTGCTATATCCTATAAATTTCATAATTAATGAAAAATATATTGCATAGCTTGAAAGAGCAGATATCATTGATACCCTTGGATCACGAATCTCTTATTTAAGAAAATGGGTCAATGATCAATGTCTTGATATCTAAAAGCAGAAAAAAATTAAGAAGCAATTTCTAAATTGCTGGGACTCACTTTACCAATGGGGAAAGAACCTGAAAGGAGAAGAAAAAAACTTTATAAGAAAAAAGGCTTTAATAAGCACAGGGGAGAGAAATATAGAAGAATATATTATAACAAACTAAGCCCTAAAAAATGAATATTTTTTAGGAAAGCCGCTTATTATCCTGCAGGGAAAAATAACTGCAAATACTGGGCTTATGGAGAAGTAAGACATTATGCTAATAAGTGCCAAAATAGGAAGAATAACAAGCTTATTAAAACCTTGGAGAGTCTAGATTATGTTGAGCTTACTGAAGGTGAGGCATTACACCTAACCCTAAATAACAACAAAGGAATTGTTGAAATTATGTTGGACAATGAATATGAAGAAAGTGATTATGAAGAAACAAGTCATATATGGCAAGTGACTCGATTAGTATTGGTGATCTTCAACAAGAAGAGTTTTTGTTGTAGACAATGATAACGAAAAAGTCAAAGGTGATTGGGTCCTTCCCATAATTCAGAAAGACATGATCTATAAAAGGTTCATCTTTCAATTAAGAAGCAAATATATATACGAAATGATGGAAGAAAATCTAGAAATTAAAAACTATGAGTATAATGCAGGGGAAGTTAATTTTATTAACTGGAAAAATATCCTTAAGCATAACAAAGATAGAAAGTACAGGTACATCCATGTTGGAAGCATCTAAGTTCAAATCACTCCATTACAATATTATGGCAAAGATATTAATCTTTATGCTTTGCTCTGTAATATTATGTATACTAAATTCAACAATCAAATTATCACAGAGATAAAGACCAATTTATATAATGGGCCAGTAGGATTCAATTACCGACCTAGATATTATATGAGTTTAAAAGATGAGTTTGCTAAAAACTTCATATCCTTTAAGATAAAAATAGTTAAAATGGACATAAAAAGAGGGGAATATCCATTAAGAATATTTTGAAAAATTATCTATAAATTAGATAATACAATAGATCTGAAAACTAAGGTGATTATGATAGAGGCAGAAAAATTTGGAAGTCATATATCTATGCAAAAAATTCAGAGGATTAAATCCAATTCTTAAGAGATAAAAATTGACAGATCATGGATCTCTAGCTTTGCCAACCCTACTAAGATTGATAAGAAAAATGTAATAAAAATTGATAAAAATGGAAAAATCACCATTAAACCCCAATTGTTAAGAAACATGAGTACAAGATCAGAATGGGGAGAAGGATCAGTTAAAGAAGAGCTTAGAGAAGATGATACAATTAGCATGACCAGTGAAATTAATAGAATGTGTTTTAAACCCACAAGATACAGTGTAGACCAAAGTATAAGTCTAAATAGAAAGGTCATTGAGTACAAAACAAGAACTGTCAGTGAACTAATCTATGAGGATGAGTTAGTCAAAAACATGACTGTGGAGATTTGCTATGAGAGTACCAATATAGATCCTAATAGTATCTATATCCTGATAAAGGTATGTTTAGAGGGATATAATAAATACGAATTATGCGCCTACATAGATAGTGGTTGTTTTGTATGCTTTGGAAAGAGATCATTATTTCCAGAATTTATGTGAAAAATGGCCAAATATTCTTTACAAGTAAGGATAGCTAATAATAACACTATGAGCTACAATAAAGATATAGAAGGGTTATCCACAGAATTAGAAAGAGTTCAATGCATTACACTAGTTTTATGGGTAATTGATCAACCCTCTCATGATATGATTGTTGAAAATAATTTTCAGAGATTATATTCTTCATACACACAGACCATAAATCAGATAATATTTATAGTTAATTGTCATTCTATTTCTATTAAAAAATTAAGTAAGGCTTACACCTATCAAAAGATTGAGTTTACATGCAGCCAGCATGGTGAGAAGATAATGCCTGCACAATGAAAAATAGCACTGACAATCTCATTGCTTGAGTTATTTATTAAAGAACAAATTACTGAACAACAAGACCAATTATGCAAAGAGCTCTACTCTAATAATCCTTTAAAATTTTGGGATAAAGATAAAATATTTGCTAAAATCACTTTATTAAATCTCAACACTATTATTCGAGTCAAACAGATAGTGTATACACACCTAGATATCCAAGAATTTGATAAACAAATTAAAGAGCGTCTGGATAAGGGCTTAATCAGAAATAGCAAGAGTCCTCACACCAGTTCCGCTTTCATGGTAAGAAATCATGCAGAAGAAAAAAGAAGAAAAGTAAGAATGGTAATCAATTACAAAAAGGTTAATGATAATACCGTCTTTGATGGATATTATATTCCTAACAAAACAGTCCTTTTCAATAGAATTCAAGGAGCCTCTTGGTTCTCGAAAATAGATTGCAAAAGCGGATATTGGCAGATAGAAATAGATGAAGAAAGCATTCCTTTAACTGCATTTAGTGCCCCACAAGGACATTGTAAACTGATAGTAATGCCATTTGACTTAAAGAATGCACCTCAAATATTCCAAAGAAGAATGGATAACATCTTTAAATACCTTAACCACTATTGCTTAGTCTACATTGATGATATCATTGTCTTCCCCAAAACTATAGAACAGCACAAAGATGATGTCTTAGCTGTTACCCAAAGATGCATTGATTATGATATTATACTAGGTAAGAACAAGTGCATTTATGCTAAACAAGAGATTAAGTTTTTAGGTTTAGAGATAGAAGTTGGACAAATTATTCTACAAAAATATATTTTGAAAAAAATAAAAAATTTTCCTGAAAAGATTGAAGATAGAAAACAACTAGAAAGGTTTCTTGGATGTCTTACCTATGCTTCAGACTTCATTGAAGATTTAACTAAGCTGAGAGAACCATTGCAGCAAAAACGCAAGAAAGAAGTAAGTTGGACATGGACCATTAATGATACAAAGATTGCTCAAAACTTCAAAAAGATGTGTAAAAATCTTTCTGTTCTTAATTTGCCTAATGACGGAGATGGTTTAGTTCTTAAGGCAGATGCCAACAATAAGCGCTACAGTGCGGTATTCGAAATCAAAGAAGGAAAAAAACTCTATAAATATTATAATGGAAATTTTAATAAGATAGAATGCAACTATCCCACAATTAAAAAAGAAATTCTTACAGTAATAAGGGAAATTGAAAAGTTTCTAATCTTTTTAGCTCCAAAACCTTTTCTTATTCGAATAGATTGCAAAGGAATACTTGATTTTGTGATAAAGAATTTATCAAATATACAAGCGCAAGAGCGAGTTTTGTGTTGGCGATTATGGGTTAACCAGTTTTCCTTCTCAATTGAATATATACAGGGGTCGAAGAACTCTCTAGCGGATAGTTCAACTTAAGAACTCGCCAATGGTGATTATCAGAGCAGAACTCCTGCCAGAAAAGGAGGAAATCCATAATGAGATGCCATTACTGCTAGAATGGGTTACTTCTTCTACTAAAGTCCTTATTGATAATTTAAAATTCTATACAAAAAGTAGATCACGTTTTGGTTTGCTATCTTCTGTCTACCTAATAACCCAAAGATTTTTCCTTCCAGAGTTACAAGTTAATTACCTTAAATGGTCTTATGATATCCAAGAAAAAAAAAGTTTTCATGTTCTAGAAAAATGGTTCAAAGAATGGTATGCAGCCTGTATCGACTATTATCATAATTATTCCTATTATATTTGAGAGTCTTGGAGTATAACGATCTACTTTCCTGATAAGTTTGGAGTTGGTAATGTTAGCTTCTCAACAAATTCAATCTCTCCAAATAACCCGTCATTAAAGCCTGAAAATACGGGATGATGGTTTACTTTATGAAAATCCCAGATCCAAAGTTTTCATTTTTCTCAAGACTAATTAAATTTCAGCAGTACATGTTCTGAAGGATCCATTGGATTATAACATCTCTTGATGGTCCAACAAAACTTTCATATAACAGATGCCTACATTTGGAGGTACATTGTGCACTAATCGAATATGAAAATGAAAAGTCAAACCAACCCATTATCTTGTTCAGATAGTTGATTACGACGATTCCTATTATCAACGACAAGAATGGGTTCTAGAACGACAAGAATTAGTTATTGATCTTGCTTTAGCAAGAGCCATTGGTTTTTACAACATTTATTATCAAAGTTGGGTATTAATTGAACAACAAAAAATGTTAATGCATTGTGAAAACACCACTTTCGCCTATGACAATGAGTTTAAAGAATACATGAAGGTGGAGAAAGCAGTCTCAGAAGATATCTTTGATTATCTCTTTGATGTTGGAGTTGGAAAATTCTTATCAGAAAAAGAGAAAAAATATCTTCTTGAATTATTTGAGAAATGGAACCCAGAGCATCTTCAAATCGATGAAGATTTTGATGATTATCCTGATAATGATAGTTTGAAAAATATAATTGGAGATGAAGGTATAGAGAATCTCAATAATGATGACTAGTCTTGTCATCATTAAAAGTTCTGAAAAGTGATTACTCCATTATTATACTATTTTGACAAGTGTTAGGTTTGTAAAATAAAACAGTTTACTATAGCCATGTGAATGTACTATAGCCATGTGTAAAAACAATACGTACTGTAGTCATTAGGGCATCCTATGTACCCGCATCCCTTCTATAAAAAGGGAGGTTGAGTATTGAGAAGGGACACAATCATTTGAGCATTCTTGAGCAAGAGAGAAGCCGTGATTCTCCATTTATCTATGAGCAAGCATCTCTAATGATTTTAGCTTAAGTCCATCTTCAAATCTTTCCATTGTAATATTTCCACCTTCAAGCTTTCAATAAAAGAACTTTATCAGTAGGGAATGTTATTCAATTGAATCTTATGTCTTAAATATTATAATTTCTTAATTAAAGTCCTACTATCCTTTAAAATATAAAGAACTTGATTAGTACCTACACTCCGATGTAGGAAACGAAACAGATCTGTGCTGTACCTGATCTAAGGAAGGTGTGGTTGAGATTAGCAATGTCTGTAAACTGGAAGCAAAAGGAACGCTAGGGTCCAACGCCGACTAAGTTCAGGTAATGGTCGAAACTCTCAAATTAAGTTTTAATTATTTTGCTAAACACGGTAGACTTATAACTACAGAAAGTACAATATCTAATATATAAGTAGTAGATTGTAATTACTAGTATCAGTAAAGTCATTATAAGAAGTTGAATCATTTAAAACAAGCACATTTCTTTAAAAAAAAAATCCCTAAAACAGCTTACTTGCATATTTCTCCTATTCTAGGGACTTTTCTGTAATATCTAAAAGTTTTTGGACCTAAAGCGAAAAAGGAGAAAGTAAGGGAGGTACCAAAAAATCAAAACACGTTTTCAGAAGGTATCTAAAAATTTGAAGGCCATTATTAAGGGTAGTTATTTGTATGCTCTGAAAAGTCAGGGCCATAAAAATTAATATGTTAAAAGTCATGGTACCTAAAACCCAACTGTTCGTTCTTTGCACCTAGAAAAAGTGTAATGTAAAGTCAAATATAGTAGACCAATTACAAAAAATGAAAGCAAGTCAATTATTGCATTGTACAATTGCTTCACTCCAAGTTTCTAAGTCAAACATAGCTTGCATACCAACATGGCATGTATTATTTGTAACGTTTCTTTCCAGGGTGTCATTTCACGTTAATAGTGTACTATATAATCCTTCTACTTTGGTGTCTCTTTCAACAATAAGTCATCTTCAAAAAAGCTCACCACCGAACACCTTCAAATGCGGCTAATCGCAATTAAGCAAAACACTCAACGATTGAGCTTGTTATTATCTAAGGCTGTGTTCAGTAACAATATCTTGAATAGCTTTTAGTATTTTAACTAAGTTAATACAATAATCAGTTAATTTTTAGTATTTGATAATTTAGGCTGTGTTCGAGAATAGTATTTTGAGTAGCGTTTAGTATTTTCATCAGGTCAATACACTAATTAGTTAATTTTTAATGTTCGGTAAACTAGTATTTTGACTATCATTTCAAGTAGCATTTAGCGTTTTAAGCAGCATTTTTAAAAAGTTAATAGTATTAATGTTTGACATTTAAAAGTAGCGTTTCATATTTTTCAGACAAAAAATATCCTTTGAAAATTTTATCTTCGGAAACTATCTATATCACTTTATGTCAATTTACATTAATCAGCTAGCATAACAGCTAAATTTACTGAACATATTAGTTCAACCGCTCATCTAACAGCTATCAGCTAACAGTTAAATTAGAAACACTATCTGTTATTTAAACAGTTATCCGCTACCTGAACCGTTATCCGCTATCTAAACAGTTAATTTTGCCAAATAGGGCCTTAGTATTTTGACTAACGTTTCAAGTAGCGTTTAACATTTTAAGCAGCGCTTCTGAAAAGTTAATAGTATTATCTTTTGACGTTCAAAAGTAGCGTTTCATATTTTTAGTCAAAAAATATCCTTTGGAAACTTTATCTTTGAAAATTATCTATATCCTTTTATGTCAATTTACACTAATCAACTAACCTAACAGCCAAAATTTACCGAAAATATTTGTTTCAGCCACTCATTTAAACAACTATCCGTTAAAGCTAAATTAAAAATGCTATCTATTACTTAAACAGGTATACGCTACATGAGCCGCTATCCGGTACCTAAGTAGTTAATTTTACTGAACATGACCTAAATTTGTAAAATAACAAGTTGTTAAATACTTTAAAGTGTCATTTGAACACATTTTGATAAAGTAATTATAAGGCAGGATAAAAGATAGATACGTTAATTAAAAAAAAAAAAAAAGCTTGGGACCACATTTTAATGTCAATATCAAAGAATTCCCCTTCTTTTTTTAAAAAAGAAACCTAATATTATATTGAGAAAAAAATTAAAAGTTTTTGAAATCATTTTGGATTTTGATGATAAAACGAAATCTTTATATAATAAATGCAAAAATGAGTGAGTGGCTGAGAATCCTTCCCTCTCTCATTCTAGGACTCTCATTTAATCCCGCCAAAATAGATAAAAACTTAGTTTTGATTTTAAATCTATTATCTATTATCTATATTATCAATGATTTTTCTTATTAAAAAAATCATTGATAACCGCCCAATCTATGATAACTTCTCTAAATATCTCGTCAGTTAATAAATAGATATAGATTCTCTAAAACCCTAATTCCCCCCTGTCTCTCTCTTGCGCACACGACGTCACGAATACAGACACAGAGGCTTTGATTTCTCTCATTTTCTCTCTCCAGATTCTACGCGTCCCACAACTTCCAAACCTCCAACAATGGCGACTATCTCTCTTGACAAAGAAACATCTAAGAAGGTCATGCGTCATGTCTGTACTCTCTTTCTCTCTATTCCTCCACACCCTTCTTCTATTTCACTTCCACAAGTTTCAATTTATTCATTTGCAATTAATTTCTTAACTTTGTTTGCTCATTTGTTGTTTTACAGGTTGAGTTTTACTTCAATGATAGTAATCTTCCTAGGGACAACTTCCTAAGGAAGACTATCAGTGAGAGCGAAGATGGAAGTATCCCTTTTTTTTTGTTTAATCGGTTTTTGTAGGTTTTGATTTTGATCAAGTTTGGATTTTGTTGATCTTGACCAAGAATTCCACTAATTTAGTGGTGAGTTTCCACTAATTTACTGTTAAGGCTGTTGCTGATTCTTCGAGGAGTTCTAATTTTCTCAAGATTTCTGAAGATGGTTTGTATTGTGGTGCCCCATATTTTCTTGATTGTTGAGTCCATTGTTTTTGGTCGATTGTTGTCTGGTTGGGTATCATTTGGTGAGTTGCTTACTCATGTGTAGTTGCAGTTAAGTGCCCTTATGAGTTATGAATGTGGGTCTATTTAGTTTGTGGTGGTAATATTTGGTTTTAAGTCTATGAGATTAGGTGTACTAAAATTCAGTGAACTGTGTTTGACCATTAGTCTGTTGGCGATTCTTATGTTTCTATAGGCCTCTGTTTCACATTCAGTTGCTTTTGTTTAGTGAGCCTAGCAGGACATGAAGTGATTGTTAGGTGATGTTGTGTTCTGTCAGTGTGAAATGCAGAACCTAGGAGTTGCATTTTGAAGTTTGCATATATTGATATTGCTCATTTCTTCTGAAGTCGGAAACTTCTGGAAGACTATTAGGATTTGAATGAGACATGATCTCCATTTTTTATAGAAAAAAAAGTTATGAAATGATTGTAAGCTCTGATATGGGATTATAAATGAAAATACAACACCATTGTTAGATTTTGGTGAAATACAGCACTTTGAGAATCATTTAATTTAACTCTTTTGGCTACCATTGCTAGAGCCATGTGAACTTTCCTTTTTCAAATTTAAGAAGCAAGAATGAGAAGGAGATAGTCCCAAATTTTCTCATTTTGGGATTAATTTTGGGTTTTCGACCTCATTTGTTCCGTGTTAAATGGTCCTCTTCTTTGCAGGATTTTGCCTTTGTCTTAGAGTTGGCTATGCAATGATGCCTTTCTCTTTAGTATACTCCTATCATTTTTTACTTTTTTTTTGTTGGGTTTGGTTTTTATGGGCCCTCTATATATATAATGTTGTTGTTCTGTGTGTAGTTTGACCAGCTATCATGGAGTCTTCTTACCATATCATCCATGTGAAAGTTTGCATATCAAAGTAACTTGTATATTTTATGGTCATCTACTGATTTCCCTTAATTTTTTTTTTCCAGATTGGACCTTGGGTATTTTAAGTTGTTAGGGAAGGCTCATCATCAAACCTCACCGAGTTCAACATATTTGAAAATCTGTAAGTGCTTAGTCACTTCTAAAGTGTATGTCTTGATTGAGGTGATTCCATTTTATCTATCACTTAGACTCCATAAGGAAGTGAACCATGTGAGCTAAGCTTCTTTACATTAGTAGCCTCTGATGAATTTCCACCTATTTTATTCCTTTGGCCTCGATTTGAATTTCATTTGATAGTTAAACTATTAGTACTATTGTTTCATACTCCATACCTCATCTGCATCTACTCGGCATAACAGAAATAGTTGGACCACTACAGGGGCCTATGTTTGGATGTTTTTTGTTTCTTTTCCTTTTTTTTTGTTTCTTCTTCTTCTTCTTTTGTTTGGAGGAGTAGGGGCTTTATGATCCACCCAACTGTCTTTGTTTTACTAACCATGATATAGTCTGCCCATACTCTATTGTTACAAATATTTCGGTGTCTTCCACGATTGAGGAGGCTGAACTATGAATGTTAAGGCACTCTTATGGATGCTATTCCAAAATTATGATTGAATTGACAAAGTTAGGTCATGAATTTTTTGTAAATTGCCACGTCTCAACCCCTTATCAGAAGCAAGAAGTCACCCAAGAAGTGGACAATCTGGTTTTCAATTCATGCAAAATTAGTAATCCCTCAAGTTACATGACATTTTGGCAAGCTGAACACAAAGAACATGTTATGCAGGGAAGATATCTTCAGTTCCAGACTTGAACCATACACATTCTATAGTGAACAAACTAGGGAGAGCAACTATTGGCCTGCAAGATAACATGAAATATTTGAGGAGGATGCATGCAGACTAGGGGTATTAATTATGCAATCTCATGTACATCAAAGCAACACTTTCAGACTTGGATATGCACTTATGTGAGGAATAAGCAAAAACAAAGATTGAAAAGTCTTATTCTTTGTAGTTTCATAGAGTCTTTGCATAAAAGGATCATGATCGTAGTTGAAGCAAATTTCTAGAACATTGAAGATGTGTCTTGGACCCAAGTGTAGAGTTACAAACTGAAAAAAAAGGATAGAATCCGGATGGCCATAATTGCTCAGATGTTGCTGAGTGCCTATATATGTTGTTTTCTAATTTCATATGTAAGTCGATGGTGGTTGTCGGTCTAGGCAACTTAGCTTCCGATTTGTACGTATTTATTTTTGTTTCGTTACTGTTGTTTTGCTTTCACCATTTTGTATGAAATAGTTCATCAAAACAAAAAGGTTCATATGTTCTATAGATGGATTTGATCATACAATTTGAAAGGCTGCAAATTGAGAAACAAGATTTATTTTGGTGTATAATGATGCAGCATCAATTTATTTTTCTTTTATTATTTCCAAGTCGTACTTTGTAAAAAATTTTAGATGTATGATTATAAAATACATTAATATAAATACGGTGCATTTAATTTGGGGATTTTAGGTTTAAAAGACTCCGTGCAGAGCATGGGTTTGTACAAGTTGTATTTAAATGAAACATTAAAGGCAAATCATCCAATCTGTGGGGATGTTGAACGTAAACATACCATCCTTTTCCTTGGATATCAAAAATCTAACGTTTGAATGTAGGTTTTTTTTAAAAAAACAAATATTATCAATTTGTAGATTTTTTGACTCGCCAACAAACTAACATGTCAAATTAATTTGAACATGTGTATGAAGTGGGACTAATTAACTTAAATTGATGTTAATTTCAAAAGTTTAGATTGTGATAATTTGAAGTTTATCTTGGGTTGAAGTTGTGCTAACACTTGTTAAAATTAGAATTCTGTTAAAAAATAAAAAATAATGATAAGGTAACTAGTCCCATAATCGTACGGGTGACCTAAACCACATAATATATTAACTTTCTAGCAAGTCAAAGTGTTTGAAAAATCAATGATATTTTATTTTTTTTAAAAAAAAACCTACCTCTAAAGATCATACTATTGACCTAGGTTGGTACATTTTCGTCCACAACCCTAAAGGTTGGATTATTTATGTCCAATCTTTCTATTTAAACTGACAAAAAGTATGCTAAAATACACCTGTTGACGTACTGAGATTGATACATTTTAATTGCTATTGTTAAAATCCCTTAGTTTAATTCGTTATATTTTCTATTTAATTATGCCAAATCATATTAAAGTACACTCGTTATTTATTTTGTTAGTACATTTGAAATCACATATGGTAAAAGAGTAAAAGACATTGTTAGCAAGTAAATCTAATGTTTCACTATTTTTGAGAAACTATGCTGGTCTCATAAGGTCCTTGTTCATAAGTTGGACATTCTTTAGCTTCTGTGTTCTAAGAAAACGTGATAATCATTACAATCATTTATCTGTTAGAAATTAATAGATCTCAGGCTGTGGTGGGGACATAAATGAACGTAATACATCATGCAATGACAACAGACGAAAGTATCAAAAGAAAACTACTCTTCACTGATGAATCAATTACATGGATTTTGGAACAACGGCAAACAAAGACGACCAATAAGAACATTTAAAATCAGTTGTCCCATGCAGACGTAGGTGCGTAAAGGATATGATGTAACACTATCACGCAAATTATTATCGAACATAGTAATGTAGGCTCATCTTGTAGTTTTGTAGTACATATGCGGTTAAGTATGAGCTCAAGGCAACCCTTTTCCAATGCCACCGCCAGGACAAGCGCCACCACCTAACCCACCACCAGCACCGCCACCAAGTCCTCCACCACCACCGGCACCTCCGCCTAATCCACCACCAGCTCCAGCTCCAGCTCCAGCTCCAGCTCCACCTCCAAATCTAGCACCGCTACCAAAGCCGGCCCCACCACCAACTCCACCACCGTCACCACCACCAAACCCCCCACCACCACCGGCACCTCCGCCTAATCCACCACCGGCTCCGGCTCTGGCTCCACCTCCAAATCCAGCACCGCCACCAAAGCCGGCCCCACCACCAACTCCACCGCCACCACCTCCCAGCCCTCCACCACCTCCGCCACCAAGGCCACCGACAAGTCCTCCACCAACACCATCACCTCCACCAAACCCAGCACCAGCACTGCCACCAGGGCCGGCACCGGCACCGCTACCACCACCAAAACCCCCACCGCCTCCTCCACCTAGGCCACCACCATCGTGCGGGACGAAGAATTGCTCATCTCCAAATGAACGAGTAGAGCTCATTAGCTTCCTAGCACTAGTAGTGTAGACTAGTGCATCAAGGACAAGGCATAGGAAAAGCTTGTTGATCCAAGTCATCTTTAACTTAACTTGCCGGGATCAAGTACTTCGTAGATGACTTAATGGGAAATCAAGGGATGGAGGAGAGGGATTATATAGGGATGATTTGACAAAGCCACTCTACCAAAAACATTGGGTAATTAGTAAAAGGGTTTTACTAGCACAGTTGAGAGAATTTTAAATGTAGTTGCGTCTTTTCATTTACGAACCGTTTTGCAACACTTCATGTCTTCTACTGCCACGTTTGGAAAAAAAAGAAAAATTAAAAAAATGCAAAGCTTCCAGCGAGTCATAAAGCTTGAACTGTGGACGGTACATTTTTGGCGTGCTCAGTGTACTCATTCATTAATCAACTTTGGAAAGTTTGTCTAGATCTGTTGCTCGATCGCAAATTTCCACGGGATAAGGTATCCACTTTTTTCTGTAACTTCATTCACAGTGAGACGTCTGGTGGCAAGGGTTTCGTTATGAGAATTTTTACCTGTCTTTGGCATTTAAGAACCATCTTAGTTAAAATTTTAAACTGATTTTTAAAAGTCCATACATAGTGTTATCTTGTAGTACGTTTTGTCACACAAAGATCCTTTGTGCTTGAAGCAGTGCTACGAAGGCGCCTCATGATCTTATGTAAGTAATTTAATGTGGAGGCTATTAAAATTCACACTTCAAACATCTCCAAAAATTCTCTGATATCATATTCAAGAACCATTTTAACTAAATTTTAAACTGATGATTGAAGAGTAATGAATATTAAAGGAAAACGAGGACTCACCTCGATGCAGAAATTAACCTGAAACTACATGCCGTCTGCTACCCATAAATAATGTGGTTACTACAGTCACCACTGAGTCCACACCTCAAATCCAAGTCTCAGAGATGACTAGATTAGTAAGAGGGATAGGGCAGGTAAAGGATTTTGTTATGGAAAATTGCTTGTCCAAACCGTGTGTCTTTCCCTGATCTAACCCCCCTTTATAGCATCACTAAGCTGAAATAGAATCAAAGGATTAAATTGGCCTGATTAATATATAATTAATCACTCTGTAATTGCCAATTTAACGCGGCGATTATTGTTTGTTCATGGTGAGACTATGGTAACCGTTACTTTTGATCAGCAGCTCCCATTCGGTCACATGAACCACAAATTTCATATCTCTCTACTAACAAATCCCCTCACGCTTCATACTGAGAATGGAGCGTGCGACAAAAAATAACCAGCAATCTTATATCAAGTCACCATCTGACTGAAATAATACTTTCGTAAAATAGTAATAGCCCGAATCATTTACATCACTAATGGCATACACTATCCCATTATGTCTATTGATATATCAAATGATTATATACTAAATATAATCGTCCAGGTGTGATATGGCACTGGAAAAATGATTCTTTCCTATACCATTAAAGAATAATCCATCTTAGCTTAACTGCTTTCCTAATGTATTTCGCTAGACTATATACATCTTAGCCCTTGGAAAACATATTAAGGTAGCAACATCAAGTTTCGACTTCATATCATAACTCTAAGTTAAAGAGTCTTACCAATAGAGGTCACACAGTGATAAGGGAAAGGAATTCACTTGTCACTCATCAAATAGGCTAACATTTAACACACACAGTAAGCAAGTGTGTCATCACATAACTCTCACTGAGCAGCGCATGTCACTCTTCTATGCCATGCAAATCGTAAGTCTGACTTTTACCTAAAAAAACCAACTTAACCCACTAGATCAACATACTTAATGTTAACTTTGACACTCAAGATTTGGCTATAAGGCTTCGATATTAAAACATTATATTTCATATTCGACTTTTAGAAGTCTCATTTTAACTAAGGCGATTGCTAGATATTATAACTTATCATTCATACAACACAAATATAATGATAATTCTATAGTAAACATACCCAGTGTTAATATTGTAAGGTCTCATCCTGCCTACTACTCAAGCAGTAGGGTGATTGTATGTGACTAGGCCAATCAGATGTTTGGTGACATTTCAATGTGCCTTATAACGTAATTGCATAGTTACGAACGTCGTAAAAGAAACATAAATCGGTATTTCATAAATGCTTAATACAAGAAAAACATGTCCATCGCACACTTGGATACATCCAAAAACTAAGTCCTACGTAGACCTAAACTCATCACATGATCTTTGAAAACGTCTCTAGCACTACTTAAAAAGTTCATATTAACAACGGAATTCAGCGACGGAAAAAAATAGCGACAGATTTGGCGACGGAAATGACGACGGAAAAATAGTTTTATAAAAAAGTCGGATTATACCACAGATATGGCGACGGAAATTTTAATCCGTCGCCATAATTGACAGGTGGCGACGGAATTTCCGTCGCCATTATTAATTTTTTTTTAAAAAAATTCCGTCACCTTAAAAATTTTTTTTTTAAAAAAACAGAGGGTGGCGACGGAAATTCCGTTGCCATTCCGTTGCCGCCCCTATAAAATGAAAGCAGATTTCTCTTGTTTCATTTTGCTGATTTTCGAAGCGTCGAGGAGAGAGAGAGAGGACGTCGTGAGCAGCAGCAGCCCAGCCACCAGCCGCCTCCCCGCCGTGCCCAGCCACTGCCCGCGGTCGTCCGCCCCACCCACCGCCGGTGACCTCCCCCCGCCGCCGGCCTCCGTCTGCCGCCCCCCACTGCCGGTTTTTTGAAGTTAATTGAGGTATTTTTCTCAACTAAATAACTTGAAATTTCTACAAATTTTTGTATTACATTGTTAGAATTTCATAGTTAGTTCATATTTATGTTGAAATGTGGTATTTGTGTGAGGTTATTGGTTTAATTTGGTTCAAGAATGGGGGAAATGCGATTTAGAATTTAGGCTTGGTAGGTTAAAGTTAAAGTTTGATATGTTGGTGGAAGGAAATGGTTTCATTGATAATGTTGTTGAAATGTGCAGTTTATGTGAGGTTATTGCTCTAATTCGTTTCAAGAATTTGGTAAATGCGATTTAGGGTTGAGGTTTGGTAGTTTGAAGTTGAAATTTCATATGTTGATGGAATGAAATATTTTAATTGATAATGTTGTCGAAATTTGATTGGAGATTTTGCTCAATGCAATTTAGGGTTTAGGTTTGGTGATGTGAACTTGAAAGTTGATATATTAGTGGATTGAGATACTTTAGTTTATTATTTTGTTCAAATGTGATGTTTGTATGAAATTGTAGCTCATATTTGTTTAAAGTTTTCGCCCAGTGCAATGTACACTTAGATTTGATAATTTTAAGTTTAAATTTGATATGTTGGTGGAATAAAGTGGTCAACTATGTATGAATTATTAGTTTTGTGATGTTCGTGAGAATGTAAGTATATTTATCACCTATTTGTAAGTTTTTTTTTGGGGTGCATGTGGAAATTTTAAAGCAAGCATACATAATATATAATTGCGTAATTTATGTAATTATTATAATTTTGATTAAAATTAATTCTTATCAAATACCTTATGTGGTTATTGTTATTTGAGCAAAATATGAATGGCCCTCCACATCGTAGGTGGATGTATAATAAATTACTGCCTAATCGTAGTGGTTATACGTAAGAATTTCTAGATGAAGTAAACGAATTCGATCAATTTGAACGTATACCGACAGAGTTTCTGAATGGAGAAAAGTATAGATGTCCTTGTGCGAAATGCAGAAATAGGGTATACTTGACACCTGATAAGGTCAAGATGCACCTTATATACAAGGGTTTTGTGCAAGAGTATTGGTTTTGGATAAGTCATGGGGGAATAGAACCTCAGTAATATGGTTCTGGGTATCCAAATAGTAAAATTTTCGAAGTTGGAGGTTCAAGTCATGTTAATAATGACTATTCTGAATCCTACATAGATCGGATGGAGGACATGGTTGATGATGCTATAATAGCAAATCAAAATGTTAGGGAAGAAGGGTCAAGTACTTGCCGAGAACCATTTTATAATATGATTCAAGCTACTCAATAACCCTTATATGATGGCTGCTCCACCCACAGTGAGTATCTGCGGCGGTGAGACTGTTGAGTATTAAATCTGATTATAATATGCCTCAAAATTATTTCAATGAAGTTGTTCAATTAATGAAAGAGATGTGTCCCCTAACAACTGCGTGCCTAACAACTACGGGTAAACGAAGAAGGTTGTTAAAGATCTCAACAATGATGTGGTCCAAATTGATTGTTGCTGGAAAGATTGTATGCTATTTTATAAGGAGGACGCAAACTTAGACGCGTGCAAGTTTTGTGGGCATTCAAGATGGAAGAGGCAAAGGTCAAAAACAAAGGAATAAGAATCTATTGTCATACTCAAGGATGCATTACTTGCCGTTAAATCCTCGACTGCAGAGGTTGTACGCATCAAGAAGTAGTGCAGAGCACATGAGATGCCATTATGAACATCGACGTGAGGACGGTGTTTTATGTCATCTATCAGATGGGGCAGCATAGAAACATTTCAATACCAAATACCCTGAATTTGCTGCAGAGCCTCAGAATGTGAGGCTTGGCTTATGTGCTGATGGATTTAATCCTTACACATTATCTTCAAGATCATACTCCATTTGGCCAGTGGTCGTCACACCTTATAACCTCCCCCCTGAACTGTATATGACCACACTGTTTATGTTTTTGACTTGTGTAATCCCCGGGCCCAAAAATCCCAAGAATAAGATAGATGTATATTTATAACCTCTTGTTGATGAGTTGAAAGAGTTGTGGGATGTTGGAGTTGAGACTATGATATTTCTATGGGGCGTACATTTCAGATGAAGGCTGCACTTATGTGGACCATCAACGATTTTCCCGCATATGGAATGTTATCTGGGTGGAGTACTAATGGCCAATTGGCATATCCCGTATGTATGAAACAGCAAAAGGCTTTGAGAGTGCGAAGTGGAGGTAAATTCTCATGGTTTGATTGTCATCGGTGTTTTTTGCCAAGGAATCATGTGTTCAGAAGAAATAGAACCGCATTTAGGAACGACAGAACTGTTATAGGGGGTCCTTCTCGCCGATTGCTCGGGGAAGAACTTTATGCCGAGGTGGAAGATTACACAATGGTAACCACAAATGGTGACTTTGTCATACCAGGATTTAAGGAGAATGAGCACAACTGGGCGAAGAAGAGTATATTCTGGGAGTTGCCTTATTGGCAACACCAACTGCTCCGCCATAATTTGTATGTGATGCACATTGAGAAGAACTTCTTCGAGAACATTATCAACACTGTTATGGATGTTCATGGGAAAACAAAGGACTATGCCAAATCAAGAATGGATGTTGCAGAAATATGTGATAGACCAGAATTACATTTACATTCAGGCCCAAGTGGTAGGCTGGTTAAACCAAAAGCGAAGTTCGTACTTTCTGTGGATAAACGAAGAGTTGTGTGAATGGGTGAAGGAGCTTCAAATGCCTGATGGATATTGGTCTAATTTGAGAAATATCGTGGAGCCTAATGAGGCTAAGTTCAACAACATGAAAAGCTATGATTGTCATGTCTTCATAGAGACTCTTTTACCAATTGCATTTGATGCGCTCCCAGATGATGTGTTGAAACCTCTTATTGAGATAAGCCAGTTCTTCAAGAACTTATGCTCAACATTACTGGAGGATATGCCTGAGAAACTGCATTGGAACATTGTCATCACTTTGTGTAAGTTGGAGACCATTTTCCCTCCTGGCTTTTTTAATGTAATGGAGCACCTGCCAGTGCATTTGGCAGAAGAGGCTCAACTAGGTGGTTCAGTACAATATCGATGGATGTATCAATTTGAGAGGTTAATTATACTATAATCGATGAAACCTTCTATGAATTCTTATATGTGGAATCACTTAAAAGTGATTGCAATTGTGAATTTGGTAGGTTCTTTGGCCGATTAAAGAAAAAGATAAAGCAGCAAGCGTGTCCTGAAGGTTCAATCACAGAAGCATACCTAGAGGCAGAGAGGACATTCTTCGTCTCCTATTACTTCGACTCTAATGTGCCCTCCATGTGCACTAGGTGCAGGAGAAATAAGGATGACGATGAATATATTAATCATTTTCCAATTCTGTCCGTGTTTGCACCGCAAGGGACCGCTATTGGTAGGGAAAGATCAAGGTATCTCACAGATGCCGAATATGTTGTTGTCCATCTTCACGTGCTGTTAATTTGTGATGAAGTTAAACCTTATATAGGTGAGTGGTATTTTTACTTCCAATTGAGTTTATCATTCACAACGCAAGTATATTAATAGGCTTCGTAAAATGTGATAGAATTTTCACAGAACAAGTGAGAGCTGCACGTCCCAATATCAGCGACGCAGATGTCGACACCATCATCGAAACTCATTTCACAGATTGGTTTAGTGAGAATGTAAGTATTCGAACTCATTTATTCATAATTTGAACATAACAGTTAATTAGGTGCATTGTATTAATTAAAACCATATGTTATGTCACCTTAGGTGCATTATATTCAACTGTTCGAGACCGACAAACATTGCTACCTGAGCTAATTGGCTGTGAAGCCAAAGCGATGTGTGTCAACGTGGACGGCATATAGAATAAATGGATTCAAATTGCACACAGAAGCTCGAACCGTCGGAAAGAGAACATATAATTGTGGTGTTGGTGTTTGTGGCACCTGGGAAGGCGATATTAAGAATAATTATTATGGTGGACTGGAGGACATTGTCCAAATTGAGTACATAGGCGAACCACTTAAACGATATGTGCTCTTCTGTTGTGAGTGGTTCAACCCCACATTGAATCGTGGGACACGATCTCATAAACTAAGCAACTTTATTGAGGTCCACCCTACAAGAAGGTACTGAAAGTACGACCCATTTATCTTCCCAAACACTGCATCACAAGTATACTTTATGCCACATGCAGATTGCTTAAGGGATAGGGCCAATTGGCTTGTTGTCATACCAACCAAACCAAGGGTGAGAGTGGATCAGCAGTACACTCTACCTACTGCGTACCAACAAATGGACATGACGACTATCGTCGAACCTGTGAATGACGCTATCCATGCATCATTAGTGGATGAAACCCAGAACCATATTCCTGAGGTTCTATTTCCCCATGACTTATCCAAAACTAATACCCTTGCACAAAACCCTTATACATAAGGCACATCTTGACCTCATCAGGTGTCAAGTACACCCTATTTCTGCATTTCGCATAAGGACATCTATACTTTCCCCTATTTAGAAACTCTGTCTGTGTACGTGCAAATTGATCGAATTGATTTACTCCATCTAGAAATTCTTGCATATATCCACTACGATCAGGCAGTAATCTATTATACATCTACCTACGATGTGGAGGACCATTCATATTCTGCTCAAATAACAATAACCACATAAGGTATTTGCTAAGAATTAATTTTAATCAAAATTATAATAATTACATAAATTACGCAATTATATATTATATATGTTTACTTTAAAATTTTCACATGCACCCAAAAAAAACTTATAAATTTCGACAAAAATACTTATATTCTCACGAATATCACAAAACTAATAATTCATACATATCTATTTCACCACTTTATTCCACCAACATATCAAATTTGAACTAAAATTACCAAATCTAAGTGTGCATTGCATTGGGTGAATTCTTTAAACAAATATGAGCTACAACTTCATACGAACTAACATTTGAACAAAATTATAAACTAAAGCATCTCAATCCACCAACATATCAACTTTCAAGTTCACATCACCAAACCTAATCCTTAAATTGCGTTTAGCAAAATCTCTAACTAAATTAGATCAATAACCTCACACGAACACCACATTTCAACAATATTATCAATTAAAACATTTTATTCTACCAACATATGAAATTTCAACTTCAAACTATCAAACCTCAACCCTAAATCGCATTTACCAAATTCTTGTAACGAATTACAGCAATAACCTCACACAAATAGCAAATTTCAAAAACATTATCAATTAAACAATTTCATTCCACCAACATATCAAACTTTAACTTCAAACTACCAAACCTAAACCCTAAATCGCATTTACCCCAATATCGAACCAAATTTAAGTAATAACCTCATACAAACACCATATTTCAACATAAATATGAACTAACTATGCAATTCTAATAATGTAATACAAAAATTTGTAGAAATTACAAGTAGTTTAGTTGAAGAAAATACCTCAAAGTGCTCCAAAAACCGGCGGTGGTAGCGGCGGCAGGCGGCAGCCGGCGGCGGGGGGCGGGGGATGGCCGACGGTGGCTTGGCGGGGCGGGGAACAGCATCGAGCGGGGTGGTGATTCCAAGCTGTCGCTCTCTCTCTCTTCGAATGGCAGCAGATGAAATCAGAAAAATTCTGGTTTCATTTAACTGAGCTGGCGACGGAATGGCAACGGAATTTCTGTCGCCATCCCGGTCTTTCAAAAAAAAAAAGAATTTTTTTTCGGCGACGGAAATTCCGTCGCCCATTTTTTTCCAAAAAAATTAAATTTTGGCGACGGAAATTCCGTCGCCAACTGTCAATTACGGCGATAGAAATTTTAATCCGTCGTCATATCTGTCACGCAATCTGACTTTTTTCTAAAATTGTTTTTTAGTCGCCATTTTCGTCGCCAAATCTGTCGTTAATTTTTTCCGTCGCTGAATTCCATCGTTAATTTGCACTTTTTTAGTAGTGTCTAGACACTGGAAGAGTACCATCATCGGTGACATGGTGAGTGTGTACATTCTCCCCATTACCGAGAAAAGTGAATCATCTTGATGTAACTCATACAACTTTAGGTCCTTAGAATGTTTCGGATATCTTATGAATGCCATTTTGGTGGCCCTTGGACTAAATTTCCCATCTTTATGGGTTGGGTTGTGTACATAACCAGTCGAACTCTATAGGCATAAATGATCCAAATAGGGCTTTCCATCATGCCATAGCTCATACGGAGTGGAAGATACATTCTTACTTAGCACAAGGTTGAGTATATAAGTTGTCATGAGCAGTGCATCCCCCCAAAACTAATTAGAAGGTTGGCGTGTGCCACCATTGGCTTGACCATGTCAAGCAATGTTCGACCCATACACTTTGCCTCATCATTTCATTGTGCAGTGCCAAGAATGGTACTTCGCATACCCTTGTCCTCACAAAAACCTTTAAACATATGTAAGAGGTATTCACGACCATGATCAATTCGAAGAGTCTTAACGCTCCATTCTAACTGGTTCTCTACCTCGACTATAACATGTTTGAACATATCTAGGGCCTCGTAACGATGAGATAATAGGTACATATACCCATATCTTGAATGACCGTCTATGAAATTAAGGAAATAGATAGCCTAATGACATGCTTTAACATTCATAGGCTCACAAAATATCTAGGTGGATAATTTCTAAGGGACTTGACGCCCTAGAAGCCTTACCAAAAGGCTTTGCAGTTGCCTTGCCAGCTAGGCATGACTGACATTTAGACAATTTAACCTTAGCGAGCAAGTTTAATAGACCTTCGTTTGCTATTCTATTAATTCTATCTTGATCAATATGGCCTAGTCTAGCATGGCATCTTATTGAATTATAATCAGAATCAAAATGTTAGACAAAGAGAAAAGATGAATTATTATGACAATCATATAAATCAAGTACAAAGAAATCATTTTTCAATGTAGAATGACCAAACACATTGCCATCGTACAAAAGGTTTAAACCATCCGTACAAGAATTGAAAAAGAATCTTAATTTCATCAATGACACTAAAGATAAAACACAAACTAGCAAACCAGGCGTAGAGAGCATCACGGAGAAGCAATGTATTCCCTCCATGCAATCTAAGCTTGTATGTCCCAAGACCTAGAACATCTTCCTCACTGCTATTTTCCAGTACGATAGTCTATGAACCTATGAGGTAGCGGTGAAAGTTTAGAAGCCAGCTCAATCCCAAACTATATGTTTGCTTGCTCCTGTATCTACAACTCAATTAGACAAAGAATTAGCAACTAATTCATGGGTACAAACATGCAATTTAGGAGAATAAGTGGACAAAGGTACCTTGAGAGGCTCAGGACAATCTCGAGCATAGTGGGCTTTCATCCCACAATTATAGCAATTCACCAGTGCTATATTCTTCTCTCCATTACCTCTAGCCTTTAGGCATACCATTTTGAGGAGGTGAGAAACCCTCTTAAATTGTCTACCGCAGTTGTGCTTGTATCCCTGCGCCTATTTTCCTCAGCAACCAAAGTAACATTGGAAGAATGGAATATTTTTAGGCATTTTTCTTCCATGGCGAGGTGACTTTGGATCTCAGCAAAGATCCATAAGTGCTCAGAATGGATCATTATGAGATTCACATTTTTCCAATGCTTAGGCTCTTTAGGAAGGCCTAAATCACATTTAGGACTTGTTCTTCCTTGGAGATCTCACGCCCCATTGCCTTATGATCCTGAACCATGGCACTTACTTAAGGTCCAAGGTATAAAGCCCTGTGGCAGATGTTCAGTTGAAATGGATCTTAAGTTTGTCTTACATATCCTTAGCAGTGGGGTAACCCTCAAACTCACTAACAAGATTATCGTGCATGCAATACAATATTGTAAAATCATGCTCTATTATCCCTATTAAATCAACCTTGGTAATCCAAAAGTCTTTATTGATATTGCACTGAAGCAACATCAATAAGCTTGTCATATTTGTCTTTGTCTAATGCCAAAGACTTAGTTATAGTCAAGTGTTCAAGTAAATCCTTTTCATTCAAAAGATACTAAATCTTCTGATATCAGATGTCATAGTGAGTGTCATCTAACTTTTGGTTAGCTCACCAAGCATCGCACTATTTAAAGCCATATTTAGAGGTATGAAAGATGGATGTTAGGCACATTTTTTAAACACAATTAAATTATTAAAAAATTCCATTATTCCCATTATAGGATCGACAGCTTAATCATCTCATATGAATATGAACTAGAAATTTAAATAATTAAATCAAATATTTTCATAAAAACACATTCATATGGACAATAAAGAATGTTAAACAAATTAACATTCATGCAAATATCACATAGATATTAATTAAATTCATGTAAAACAAAATTTACATAATAATTGTGTATATAGCTAATTTACATATGAAACAAATTCATATAATTATAACCCATCTCTTATTTATAAGTTACTTAACATGAAATTACAATCATCTTATAATTTTAGTCTGTTTCATATAAAATAAATTTACAAAACAAATTTACATGTAATGTCCGACGTTTTCACATTAAACATATAAATGATGTTGTAAAAAATCAAAACTAATTTTAAATTTTAATATTAATTTCATACAATATATTATATGAACTTGTATACTGAACTAAACAATAAAAAATTTCATTCACTCTTCAACAAAAAATGAATGAAATTGAATAAAAGAATCAAAATTCGTGAGACTGTTCTCACAACCCCGACCCTCCACCTTTTTATTTCTCTTGAAAAGGGTTTTAGGGTTTCAAAGTTAGGCTACATACCCTTAGGACTCTCGAGATTCTCTTCACTCTCTTCCTTCATTCAAGCTATCTAGACTCTCTCTTTCTCCCATGGAGATTTACGTTCTCTGTTAGAGACTTCACCGAGCTTATCTTTGCCCACTCTTTCCAGACTGCCACCCCTATCAGCCCCACTTTGCTTCAGTGTTGCCTCAAACGCTAGACGCTGTGGCCAGTTGCTACGAAAACCGTTGCTAAAGAACAACTCAAGTGATGATCTCGCCACCTAACCACCACCTAAAAGAAGCACACGGCTTCACTTACTTGCCAATCATTCTAGAATAACATGCCAGCGAGTAGATTGGCTATCGACACGTCAACTGACGCCGTTCACTCATGCAACGCGCCACTTGGTTGGCAACGCGTGAAGTACACGCGCGACTTTGTTTGGTGTTTGAGCACGTGAAGTACACGCATGGCTTTGTTTGGTGTTTTTACATGGTTTTAAATTGGAAGGGCATAGATAGGAGAGCGTTGTGGGGTTAGGAGGAAGAAAGTAACTAAAGTTGTCTTTGTCAGCAGTGCATGACACACACGCGTCACCCCTCCATATCGGATCAGATGGGTTTTATGTATTCTTTTACCCTTTTTTAAAGTTTTGGGTCTATGGGGTGGCTAATATTCTAGGGTTGTTAGGTATTAGCTGTGGTCAGATCTGAGCTAGGGAGAGCACAAGTTAAGGGCATTGCAATTTTAGCTAAAAAAGGGCCTTAAATATCATCATAAAAACAAGTTAACTAATCACACATAACCATAATATCATAAGGCATTCTGATTTTGTCATGTTTGCATAGATTCATGTTCTAGTGTCACATAGATTAGGCTAACTGTAATAGTCCAACCCTAAATTCTGTTTATTAATTTCATTTCATTAATCCATGTGATTAATTTCATTTCATTTACATCATTTCTTTTTATTATTCCAATTGGACATTTCTAAATAGGCCCTCACTTTGTAATTCGGGGTTTTGTTCTAGTCAAATTTTGAAATCAATTTAGGCCTTGATATTTTATGAATTTAACGATTTAATTCTTTTTCATGACACTACAATCATTTAATCTCAATTTTTGAAAAAAAAAAATTCGCAAACGCACTCGGTTTCAGTTCTTTCTCTAAACCCGAGCCCGTCTAGGGCCGATTGCAACGTAACAAGATTTGACCTTTATTTGTTTAGCTAAACTCTCTTAACTAAGTCTTAATTAAGTTTAAGATTATTGACTTTTCCACTTTCATTTTCAGCCAAGTAAAAGCTAAATATAAATTGCAAAAATTTTCATTTAACTTCATTTATCACCAAGCATTCAAGACACTTTCTCTCTCTTCCCTCTCCTGCTTCTCTCTACACGGCACCAGCAGAAAACCCCCCTCCTAGCCACCTTTCAACCACCAAAAAGACCACAAAACATCCACCACTTAGCCCCCCTAACCACCCCTCTCACTCCCATAAGAATCAAGGATCATACTTACCTCTTTTGCAAGCACAAAGTGAGTGTTCTTGTCACCTCCTAGTGATGGATTATGCTATTTTTGTGGTATTAAGAATCATCTTGTTGAGGGATTATGGTGGAGTTGGGGTTAGGGTTAGGGTTTCATCTTAGTCATGCAAGCTTCTTGTTCAAGTGATGTTTATTGCTTGTTTTATCCTTATTTTTGCTTATCTCTTAATATATTGAAGTTTATCATGTTGTTTATGGTCTTTTGAAAAGTTGGGAGTGAGTTCAAAGTGACCCAAAGTTAGAGCTTTCTCCAAAATACAAGATTCGGATCAACTAATGGTAAATTTAAGGTGTGTGTGTATATGTGACTAGAAAAGGAGTTTTATTTGATATGAATATGAAGAGGAATTATGTATGGTGTTTTTGTATGAAGTTGAGATGTACCAAAGTGTGTTTACATACTCTTAAGAAAGAGTTTGAGCTGAGGATTGGTGTAAAAAGTGAAGGAACACACTAAAGCAGTGCTGCTGGAATTTTCAGGAAAATAGGACAAATTTTGGAACGAAACTGGTAATAATTGGCCCAGTCAAAAATTTTGATTTTTGGTGGGTAGATAGGTTAGTTTGTTTGCTTTAAAATGGCTTTTGAATCGCATTAATCCGAGGTCTGTGGAGGAAGTTGTGGCCATTTTACTGAACCCAAGCAGAATAGATTTTCCAGCACTGCAAACTGGCATGTTGGTGTTCTAACTCCATTTTATGAAACTTGTCATGGGAATCATGTTATGTGTCCTTCAGAAAGGTTTTAGAGGACCTCTTAAGCTTTACATATTGGGGTTTTAGGTCTCATTTCGAGGTCAGGAGTTCAAGTTCTGCTTTATTCTTTCCATACCCTCGTCACAAGCCCTTACCCTCTAAACTCGCTGCCATGCCTCAAATCAGCATTTCTATAATTTATTTAGCTGCAGTATTTAGTTTAATCAACAAACTGGTTTGTACAAATTCTTTATAAGCTATTTTTATTTAAGGGTATCCATTGTGCTAGTTTATTTAAAGGTATTCATTATAAGAACAAGTGCATTTCTGATCTCATGTTCCTGTAATGATCTTTTGAACAGAATCAAGGCCTAAGCTCTCATTCTCTCCATTTTTAGTGCATCTATTTACTCTGTGAACTAGCTTTTAAAACCTCCAGGTATGTTCATTGACTATATCTTTAGAAATCACCACGTATTTATCGAAATTGTGATGTTTTAGTAAGTACATCAATGAATTAATTGAATCAGTGCTTTATCACATAATTAGTAACCCCATCAGTTATCAGTTATAGGGCATTGCCCTCCAGTTACCTGCGCGGCTTCAGGCCAGGTCCTCCGGTCGGCTTGGCAGGTGTACACCTATACCCAGATCGTAACAGTTACTAGGGGGTGCACTAATAGATAATAATTGGTAATTTAGCTTTATATGCATCTCATTCCCTGTTTTAAAAATCAAAATGAATTGCAAAGTAGGCCCTCATGATTTTTTTCATGAATCTTTATCAGTACAGGGATGCATGTACTGAGCTTTGGCTCACAGTTCGAAATGTTTTTATGTTTCGTTTTAGGAAGGTGTTCAGTCAACCGCTCACAGGCGGGCAAGGCGGCTGAAGGTGATAAATAAGTCAGGACCGTCCATGTGATTGGCAGTTAGGAGTGTTAAGATGCTTTCATGCCTTATTGTGGTGTATTCTGTTGGTCCAGCTGTATATCTAAACTGCAACATGTATTTTGGTGTTACAACTGTATATTTGAACTGAGTTATGTATGTTGATGTAACCTTGGAAAATTAGAATCATTCATGTATGTAACTAAATAATTTGAGTGTTTATGATGATAAATGCCCTTACAAAGTAAACTTTGGTTAGTAGCAAGTTCTTGTGTAACGAAGCCTTGTCCTTTGCGGACGGCGGTAACGCCCGTTCATTGATTTCTCAGTGTTAAGCTTAAGTAGGTAAATGCAGTTATGATTTATGTATTATTGGGGCATTACAAAGTCTAGTATCCAAAAATAATCATAATCGAGATTGAGGCTAACATGAATGTATCGGGGCTAGCAACAAATAGATTTGGCTTTGATACTACTAAAGGAAAACGAGGGCTCACCTCGATGTGGAAATTAATACGGAACTATTTGACATCTACTACCCACAAGTGGCTACCAAAGTTACCAGTGGGTCCACACCCCAAACCTAAATCCCAAAGATGGCTAGATTAGTGTGAGCATAGAGTAGAGAATGGATTTTTGTTCTAGGAAATTGCTTGCTTAAGCTGTGTGTCTCTCCCTGATCTGATCCCCCCTTTTATAATAGTACTAAATTGAAACAGAATCAAAGTATTAAATTGGCCTGATTAATACATTATCAATCACTCTGTAACTGTTAATTTAATGGAGTGATTATGGTATGATTATGGTGAGATTGTGGTAACTGTTACTTTTGGACAACAAATAGTTTAACACTTCAACATTTTGTTCTCCTTATTTGATCAATTCTTGGTCCTTTCTTTTATCTTAGCTACATAATTAAAATATCCATGCGTTTAAAATTCCCAATTAATTTACACTCAAATAACTTGAAGTTATGGGATTTAATTTTGGATGGTAATATATTGTACTTTAGGGGTACTAGACAATAATACTTTCAACTTTGAACTTGGATGTCTATGAATCATATTGTTGGCCTATTTACTATTTATGTACCTAGACCGAGTTCAAAGGTGTTTTTACTTGGCGATGCAAGTGCATACGAAACATTTGCAATTGCATACACTTAAAATTCTTGCATTTTAAACATGTTCAATTGTATACCATTGTAAAATTGTTGTGTTACACTGACAAAAATAGATTCAAACTCAACATTGGTACATAAATAGTAAATAGGTCGATAGTATGATACACAAATATCGAGTTCAAAGTTGGGAATCTGATCATCCAGTACCCTAAAGTACAATATATTATTGTCTAAAGTCCAAATTATTGATAGAAACAGGTAAAATTAATTTGAAAAGAACTAAGTTATTCAGCTTTAAACAAGTACAATGCTGATACTTGTAACCCTTGACTTTTGCATCTATTCATGGTTAATTTAGATTTTTTTTGGGTCATTTCTAGATTTTTTTATGAAATAAGATGAGGCGGAGCAAATCCTAAGGGTTGATCTACTCCTCCAAGCAAGGGCAATGAATTAAGGCGGAACAATGTTGACTTTTGAAAGTGGGGGGTCAAGGACTTGATCCTCCAAGGTTAATGTTCAGTTGGGATCCTTGAAGGAGCCTAATTAAGCCTAGGAAAGGAGGGTAAGCCATTAGTAATATTAAATAAGGAGCTTAGCTACTCTATTATCCATAAGCACTTCTTTAGCTTATTTTCATATTCTAGGCATACTATCTTCCCTACATTCTACCTCCATTTGGAAAAATGAGCTTGAATTTTGGCAAAACTACTTATCTATGGATAGCCCCGCATGTCTATTTTTCATCAAACTATAGAACATCTTCAGATTTCAAGTATCAAGGGAGATATGGGCTTTAAACCTAGCAAGGGTTGGTGCAATTTGGAATTGCACAGTTTTAATTAGGAAATTAATTGGGATTGTAAATGGATGATTTAGAGGTTAAGATTTCTTGGGAAGCTAGTAGACTCTTCTAAAAGCCTTTTCCAGAAAAATCTGCCCCAAACTCATCCATTTGGGTTGGTGGATGATGCAACCAATCTAGTACACTTGTAGCCAATTTCAGTTTAGCGTATATTCTTGTGGTCCCCTTCTAATTGTTCCACTAGTTAGGATTTCATTGGTTAATTTTCTTGTAATCCTATTTGTTAGTATATGGCTTAGGGAGGGTGGTATTGTACTGTTTATTAGCTTAATCCTTTGTAATATTTCCAGACTTAGATGAAAGAAATGAAAGCTTGATGCATAGTATCTTCTTTAAAAACTCAAATTTTTTTATCTCTCTAGTAGAGGGTGAAATTGAGTCTTCCCTTTAACTCAACCTCTGGTGCTTTGCCTTTTGAAGGTTTAAGGGCGAGTTGATTAATCTAGGTGGTGGTTTAGCTTTTATCCTAGATATATCCCGTTTGATTTTATTTGGTTTTATCACAATGCAAGTTCGAATCCAATTAAGAGGTAGAATTTGGGTTTTCTTCTCTTTCTTAGATCTTCTTATAGAAGATCTTCATCATTCACTTGGATCTCTTTATCAAGATTATTGTCTTTATTTGGACAAGGGTTTTCTCACGTCGTTCATCTGGTACTATTGCAAAAAGATCCTTCCTATTAGGTAATGTTAGGGAAGTTTTAATATTTATAAACCCCAAGTACAAGGTGCATCGTTGAGTACTTGGGGCGTCATCCATAGAGAGTTGTGTTTTCAATTATCAGAACTAACTAAAGCGTCTCAAGTTAGGAAAAACAAAAGGAGGATACAAAATAGTACTAAACTACTAAAACAAATAAAAGACTTCGATCATGATTAAACCTAATATAAACCAACTAATCAAGTCAAACCCTAACCTTTACAAGTTATGCTAATGTTCAAAGATGATTGGTTGTATTATTAAAGACCACCCAAGCCTTCTCTCAAGGGTCATGAGCCAGTCTAATTATTCTAACCTCCTATTTTCATGAGATTAACTCAATTAAACTACAAGATTGACAATCCTTGACCTAACTAGCGACTGAAACTATTTTCATGTCTGAATCCCAGCTATTCTCTCTATCCATACTAGATAATCAACTTCATCTCTCAGTATAAGTCAAATGCCCCAAAACACGGATGAAAACTCTTTCAAACATTTCATCGAACACTTGGCGGGCATGAAAGAGAACTCTAAATTCAAACATAAACAAGGTAGGTCAAGGCCTAAACAAGAATCAATCGGACATCTCAAGAACAAATCACAACCAAAGATCAAGGCTTTAATTCACAAACAAACATTGAAACCAAAGCAAAAAATAATCTATTGAACTAGCAAACAAACTCAAAAGCATGAAATTAAAGATTGAGAGAGGAAGAACTTAGCATTAAATTATGAAATCGATCCATCTTCTACAAATTATATACAAAACTAACCTAATCTAATCCCCCTAAAGTGGTTTGTGGAGGCTAAGAATCAACCCTAATTGGCCCACTAAAGAACCGAGCAGAAAAAAGGCCTCTAACCAGAAGCCCAACAGCGGCTTTTATCGCAAAAATAGCAGGAGCACGACCACGCAAAAAGTGCACGACCGGCCATGCAAAATTTTTGGATATGACACACGGCTGTGCAAAAGCACACGGCCAGCCGTGCAACACTGCAGGAACTTTCTACCTTAGATGCACGGTCATGCAAAAGTGCACGGCTAGCCGTGTAACTCTGCAACTCTTAATTCTTGATTCCTTGGACTTTCTGCCAGCTCCTCGAACCTCTTCTTTGTCCAAAACTTCAGTCCTTGATCATATTCCTTCTAATTATGACTAAAATACCTACAAAAAGGGAAATTATTCTAAATAAGATGATCACAAGCAAAAGAGGGAAAATATGATCATATTCCTAAATAAATCGAGGGGATACGTATGGGAAAGCGATGAAATCAAAGGCCCAAAAATAGCAAAATTTGAGGTTTATCAAGTAAGCATTAGAACCTTCAATCTTTGCGTTTGAATTGCTTCTCCCAATTTCTTTATTATTTTTATCTTTAGATCTCCCTTTCTAAATCTCCTCATTTAGTCTACAAACAACTGCAAAATAGCCCAAACACAATCCCCAATCCAAAGACAACCTTAAATTTACAACAAGAATCAAAAATCATCAAAAACATAAAACCAGAAATTTGGCATTGGTGCCCCATACCACTTGGCACGCCCGTGCCCAATTCTACACTATGGAATTTTGACCTTGAAATTTGGTACAACCACGCCGTTTCACCTAGTATGCCCATGCCACATTCCTGACTTACATTTTCTACCTATACTAACTTCAGCACATTCGTGCTTCCCCTTTTTTTGACTTGTTATCTCTCTTTTCACCTAGAACCATTACCAATCATGGCCAATGAGGGAGATACCTTTCTATCTAGGGCATTCCTCTTGAACAAGCCCATGAGATTATGTAACACCCTAACATTTTCGGAGAATTACTTTTAGAAATATCTTTTTACACGGAAGCTTAAAAATCGAGCGCTCTGCGCCATTTCACCTAAAAGGCGACACAAGGAACATACTATGAACAATAATATTGGTTGTGATAAGAAAAGAGGCAACAAGGAACTAATCATTTTATTACAATTGGACAGTTCAATGGAGCCATTACCATAAGTCGTGGATTATATAAATAATTAACACTGTAAATAGTGAGCCTATATTTTTTTACATGTGATCTCTTTTGACACTTAAACCCCTTTTTAAATGAACCTAAAAATACAAAATATAAAAACAGTAAGCCAAACAGGTCTAGTACACGATGACATTGTACAGTAAAATAATTCAGTGCACAATTAAATTTATTTTATTCAGCAAACTAAGTTAAAATATTTACTCCTTTAATTATCTGATGGTAGCATCCAACACTATTGGACTAACGTCCCATCTGTAAAGCATTTAACCATAAGAGATTGAATCTTCATTTCGATCATTGAATATATATGCGCATACTTGGGCCAATTGGGAAGCCCAAACTTCGTTGATCAACGTACAATAGAGCAGTAAGAAGGTCCAATATTAATGTAACAAAACAATTAAAGCAATTATTTCATGTTACACTTCATTAGTCACAACGATTCAGTAAAATGACATAATCATAAGGGCATAACCATCATACTGTACCTTAACTCATGCGATTGTTTTCACAAATTCAGCTAAAGCGATCTAAAGTTTCATGTGCCCTAGATAAATGACAAGTAGGCCACATAACCTTAACAATGAAGCCATAAAGGCAACAATAGGTCGACCACAACTATGTTACTCGGTCCTTCACTTACATGGGTCAAAGTCCCACTATTCCATTAATTTTGATCAATAGGGAGAGAAAGAGAGAGAGAAAGCCGGAGAAAATGTGTGCAGTAAACAATAGATGATGTGTGGCAAAGTGAGGAAGAGATTTGGTATTTATATGGAGTTTTGGATGTAAGATTAATCTCCCTTTTTATGGCACAAAGATTTAGGAATGACAATGTGAATGTATTATAATTAATACTGGCAATTCCCAATGTGGCGCATTGTACTCAACTAATTGCCTAGTCAAAATAATTAAATGGTGGTGTTCTCCATAATCTCAAGTTCTAAGCATTCCCATCAATATTAGTCAGCTCAACTTTTGGTACTGCAAGCCCAACATCTCAATAAAATTTAGCCCACTCTTGTAAGTGCACACATGATGATGATGGTAATATATTTTTTTTCCCTTTTCATGTTAATAATGATAAATTTTTGGGGTATTATAGATGACGAGAGATAGGACCATTATTAAACTACAAGAGCATGTAAGAAAGCTCACTATTGGGCTTGAACAAGTGAAGGGATCCATACAACGAAACCCTTAGCATCAAGGATATGATGTTAATCTTATTGACATTGCGTACTCATCCTCTTATGAAGACTTTGATAATGGGGAAAAGGAGCTGGAAGAAAAAGGCATTTAAGGGTTGAGATTAGGGTTCTCAAAGTTAAGGCACCGAAATTTGATTGCAATATTAACCTGGAGAACTATCTTGATTGGGTGCAGGCCATTAAAAAGATCTTTGAACTCAAAGAGTATAATGAAGAGAAGTCTTCAAGTTGGCTAGCCTCAAGTTGAAAGGGTATGCCTCTCTTTGGTATGAGCATTTGAAGAAGAACATAGCTACAAAAGCTACATCTCAAATCAAAACCTGGTCCAAGCTCAAGAAGTACATGGACAAGATGTTTCTACCATCCTCCTATTAACAAGAGCTCTACCTTAAGATTACCTCTTTCAGTCAAGAGAATCTTAAAGTGGAAGAGTATACTAGGGAGTTTGAACAACTTCAAATGAGGGTTGGTTTGGATGAAGATCCTAAGCTTAAATTATGCATAGATGAGAGCTCCCTTAAAGCTCTCATTCAAATGGATTCTACACTAGTTCCTTCCTCTGAAAAAACTATGGAAGTTCAAGTTTAAGTTCAAGAAGAAGAAGAGCCTACCAAGACTCAAGAAGAGGCCAACGAAGAAGATGAGATAACTTTAGATCTTGATGAGAAAGGGGTTGAATCAAAGCCCATCTTAGAGGTTATATTACCTATTATCCCTCAATCAAAGCCTTTCTCTTGGTCTCCTTCTTGTTGCACTACTAGTTAGGATTTTATTGATTAACTTTCTTGTAATCCTGTTGGTTAGTACATGGCTTGAGGAAGGGGGATATTCTACTAGTTATTAACTTGATCCTTTGTAATATTTTTAGACTTCGATGAATGAAATGAAGGCTTGATGCTTAGTATCTCCTCAAAAATCTTAAATTTCTTTATGTTTCTAGTAGAGTGGTGCAATTGAGTCTTCCCTTTAATTCAACCTTTGGTGGTTTGCCTTAACAAGGTTGAAGGGTGGGTTGATTAATATAAGTGGTGGTTTAGCCTTTATCCTAGATATATCCCCTTTGACTTTATTTGATTTTATCATTGTACAAGTTTTAATCAAATCAAGATGTAAAATTGTGGGTTTTTCCTCTCTCTTGGATCTTCTTGTGGAAATTTGATCTTCATCATTCACTTGGATCTCTTCATCAAGATTATTGCCTTTATCTAGCAAAAGGTCTTCTCGCATGGTTTATAAGATGAGAAGAACAAATCATAAGGATTAAGGCTTAGGTGTACGGAAAGTAGAGAATGAGGACCTAGGACTTGAAATCTAAGAGGTAATGAAGAATCAAGAAGCGTAGAAAAAGGAAAGCTTGACCAGCATAAACTACCAACCCTTGTAAATCTACAGTGCCCGTGTAGCCCAACTGCGTCCTTGTTTTGAACTGTTGTAGCATATGCATGCAGTGCAAATACAGGTCTATTCATGTGGTTTCACGGAGCCTATACAAGGCTTAATTTTCCTAGCTTTGTAATTCGGTTTGCTTATCAGTTCAAAAGCATTATACAAGTTACCCATGTAGACCCACATAGCCGTGTATCATGCCTAAACTCAGGGTCTATTAATACCTCCTCTCTCCATCTATGTTTCCAAGTAGGGTTTTAGGTTATGTTTAGGTGTCAAATAGCTTAGTCTTTTCTTGTATTAGCCATTCTGTTATTTTATTTCTACCAAAGCTTTAACTTTTGTTAATTTGCCTGCTTCCTCAAGTTTCTTAAAAATTCCCTTCTATACTTTTATGCTCTCCTTTGCTGTGGTTGTTTTAATGCTTTAATTGCTTACTTAGATTGGGGTGTAATTGAGCGCATTTTGGCTTGTTGAGCCTGGCTTATGGTGAGCTCAAGCTAAGCTTGTTTGCATCCGAGCTCAGCCAGAGTCTTATGATCAAGTTAGGGCTTACGACCTCGCTCAGTATAAATAAGCTGAGCCACCTAGTTAAGGTAACAAACTTTGCAAGCTTCCGCAAGCTTTCAGAGTATATGGAATCAGATACTCTTTTTTTGTAAAGATATTATTTGGACTAAGAAATATTAGTTATGCTCCTAGTGTAACTATAATACTATGCCAGTTTTATCTTTGAACCCAATTTTTCTCTTCTTTCCCCTCCCTCATCTCTTTACAATAAGACCTTCATATGCTTAGTTGCCATGCAAAGGCAGAAGTAGAGAAATCACACCACTAGTCGCAGCACACATCCTCAACATTACAACACATATTGGCTAATGAAATTATCTCGTCACCTCTCAACAATGGGGCATTGATGATTGTCCATTGATCTACATTGATTGTTTATCTTCACCAATTCTTTCTCATTTGTCTAAGAGGCTTGTCATACATACGATCCTCAAGAAGTGAGATCTATATCTAAATTAAAAAATGTAAGCTTATATCAGAGCCTTGAATAAGTCGAACTAATACTCAAAGCCTATTGGCACAATCAAGTTTAGGCTTGAACCTTAGGCAAGCCCTAGACCAGCCTAGCTTAGGCTCGAGCCTTATACGAGCTTAATAAAGAGTCGAGCCCGAGCTTGAATCCAAACTCATGAGCTGAGCTTCAAGCTTGGAAAAGTCGGGCTCACCTCAACTTGTATACATCCCTATGTTTAAAGCCCCAAAGTTTGTGCTTTGATCTTCTACTCCTGCTCCTATACTCCGACTCTTTCTCTTTTCATTCTCACAATGTAATTTCTAGCTTTGTTCTCCCCTTATCAAGTTAAGGTTTCAAAACCTATTTTTAAGGTTTGGGATTAATTATGGTTGAAATTAAGTGTAAGGCTCAATTCACATTGTGTCAGCCTCCCTTGCGTCAATATTGGTTTAACACTTTCTAGGTAACTTTCTCTCCTTCTCTATTCTTAGTTTGTTTTCCATGCTTTGGTGTTCGTTTGGTGATTATGCTTGTTCATTAGTGATTAGCTATTACTATTTGCTTTGATTTGTTAATTTTGTTGCTTGATTTATTTATTTTGTGCTAATCATGTTTAGTTTGACAATGTGGCTTAAATAGTTTAATTAATCTTGTGTAATTATTGATTGCTCTTTGAGAATGTAATGCTTTCGTAGTTGAGTGTTTAGGTGGTAATTACTTAATTTGAATCATACTAAGTTTAATTTGCATAATTGTGCTTTAGTTACAATTCATTTAATTAAGCATGTTTAGTGTAGGGGTTGGGCCCATCAATCATCTTTGGTTATTTATTACTTTCTAATTACTGTAAATTATCTGGTTTAGTTTCTAAGTGGCCTAAGTTCATCCCAGTCAGTGAAGATGACTACAAGTGCTACCACTACGACCTTGGGACATTTAAATTCCCCTCCCATCTAAAGCCCTTACCTTAATCAATTCCGATTTGAAGCTTTGAAAACGTATGAAGCTTTGAATCGTTAAGCATGGTTAGGGTTCAACAATATTTGACTATGACTAGGCCAGATATTGCTTATGTAATTCTTATTGTATCTTAATTTATGCATGCTTCTCACCTTCATGCTACGTAGCGTACTTGAAATATTTGCAGTAAAGTGTGTCTTATTGCTTATGTAATTCTTATTGTAATTCTGAATGTGTTGTAGTTGTCCTTGTGTATTCTAATGCTAACTAGACATGGTGTTCTAAAAGCTCTAAATTTTCACATGGTCATGCCATTTTTTTGATTTGGGACTTAGTCTCATCTCAAAATGCTCTAAAAAGAAAGCAATCGTCTCCAAATCCTCCAATGAAGATGACTATCTGTTGTCGCACACACTTTCACTAAGGTTTCGTTTGGTTCTTAGAAAATTTGGTAGAAAGAAAAGTTGAAGGAAAAAAAATATGAAAGAAAAAAAGGTAGGGAGAGAATGAGTTTTTTCCTCGCGTTTGGATTGAGGAAAAAAATATGAGAAATTTGAATGTTGATAAACTACTTGAATTATGTTGATGTCGTCTAAGCAATGTGAGATTGGAAGAGGTTGGAAATTTTCTTCAAACTTTCCTCACAAATTTATGAGGAAAATTTTATCACTTATTTCTAAAAATTTTTCCACCTAACTTTCCTCCATATTTTTTTTCTATGCGATTTTTTCTAAACCAAATACAAGAAAAAAAATAACTTTCCCAAATTTTTTTCTTTCCATTAAATTTTCTAAGGTCCAAACAGAGCCTAAATCTCTATGGATTCATTATTACCCGTTAGCTGAGTAGGGATTTGTTTTCACCAAAACTCTTTCATTGGCTATGTGACAACGTCAACACTATGTGATTGTTGCCAATCTCATGTTGTTATACGTACAATCATATAAAAACAAATTAAGATGGATGATCACTTTATTGGACAGTGAATCTCAAAGATGTCCTTGTAGTCTGCCACATTCCCCTCAATTACGATTACTCAGCTGATATTGTCGCCAAAAGTTTAAATGTTCAATCTTAAACTTTATATCAATTAGGCTTTCAACGAACGAGTCACGTAAAAGTTTAAATGAGACTCCAACTCAAAATCAATTAGCAATAGGTGAAGTAACTCGCAAGCTTATACACATGCTCAAACCCTTTAAATTTGTCAATGTGGGACAACATCTACTTTCATATTCCTTGTATTTTATCAATGTTGGACAATACCCATTTTCGTACTCCAACACTCAACATGTTTAGTTCATAAAAACCTGTATGAGTTTCTGACCCTATCCAAATTGCGAGGTCTAATAGAGGAATCTAGACTATATAAGGGTAGAATTTAAGTTTCTAACTCTTATTTATCTATGAATATAACGTTCTAGGGTTCTAAGTTGGTAATAGCCCCTAGTTACCCATTTAGAGAAAAAGGTAAAACCATTAAACCAAATTAATTATGGGAACAAATTTTAAATTCCTAAGGCACGACGTTAGAACAAGCTATCAAAATATATGAACCAAGTCCCTCATTAAGTGTGAGATTTGTTTTGCAACTGACCTTATAATACATATATATATTATTATTTCATTATTTTTTCATTTAGCATTCACTAAACCTCCGTTTGGTCCTTAGAAAATTTGGTGGAAAGAAAAGTTGAGAGAAAAAAATGCGAAGGAAAAAAAAAGTATGAAGAAAGTGAGTTTTTTCTCTTATTTGGATTGAGGGAAAAAATACAAGAATTTGGATGAGAAATTTGAATATTGATGAATTATTTGAATCATAATGTCATCTAAATAGTGCAAGGTTGAAGAATGTTAGGCATTCTTTTGAGAACTTTTACCAAACTTTCCTCACAATTTTATGAGAAAAATTTTATCACTTGTTTCTAACAATTTTTCACCTAATTTTCTTCCATATTTTTTTTCTTTGTGATTATCTCTAAACCAAATACAAGAAAAAAAAAGTTACTTTCCCAAATTTTTTTCTTTCCATCAAATTTTTTAAAGTCCAAACGGAGCCTTAAAAATTACTGGACTAATCGATATCTTTTGGACATAATAGATACGCCCTTATTCGTGGTTAAATTGAATTTCTCTAAATTAAATTGCTTATCGTTTTCATTGCATTATGTGCAAATTCAATGACAAATTTATTTAGCAAGACTCATGGTCTGTCTCAACTCTCTCGTAGTCTGTATCAGAGCTAGCTTCACAATGTTCTACACACATGCTCGTGAAGATTGCAGCATTTTCAATGGATTCGATTCAGTTTCCTCTGTGCTGATCTCTTCTTGAGTTGGCATCGCCAACCCCCTTGCCTTGTCAAGATATAATGCTATCTTGCCTTGCCTCACTTCATATCAATCAGTGCTGAAATCAGGAATTTTGAGAAGGGATATCGATAACAAGTACACAATGAATATGTGTTGCAAGGAACTGATGATTTGTGAGTTGCAAAAATGAAGAAGGTTAAAATAAAATAAAATAATGAAACTATGTAAATGAGGGCTCAAACCTACGACCACACAACAACTACGGCATAACGAATGCACACTCCAACCACTCAACTAAGCACATTTCAATGTTGCTATACATCAAATTTTTTATTTATAAAAAATTCTTTTTTTTTTTTTTAAATTCTTGTCGTATCGTGAATTTTGTTTTTGAAAGGGGTGCTAGGAAACCCCACTGCACCCATGCTCACTTCGTCCTTGAATGTCTTTATGTGTTATCATATGGTATGAAATACGGAGATTGATTGACTCACATGAAAAAGACAGTCTTTAACATAATTGTAGACAATATGTGCTACCCCCCTTCAGTGTAGAATTAGAGCAATTTTTAATTTGAATTCCATCAAAGTAGAATTTGAAAAATGTGGTTAGTTGTAAATGTATAAATTTATAGTTGATCAATAAAAGAAGGTGAGAAATAATCGTACATTTTTCATATGTCATTAAAAATATATCCTGAACCTATATATAAACGCATCTTTTCTTGTGCTTTTGTCTCAGTAGATTAGATGCGATGAGAATTCAAATGAATCCACTCTTTATCATTCAACTGATTTCAAACTGTAGAGGTGTGATTGGATCAAACAGCATGCCCCTCATAATCATGCCAAGAGCATTTGTCAATTAGGCAAAATGTTCAATGATTTAGTCCATTATTACAATCTAAAGTTGTAAAATAATACCCTGTTAATTTATGTCAACAACTATATATTTCAGCATGTTGTGTAACAAAGGGAGGGATTTTCGCACTTTGCACCCTTTAGATTTTCGATATCAATTTTTTCAACCCTAATATTTTCTACTTAATTTTCACTACCCTTAACCATTGATGCATGTTTAATGTAGGACCTAAGTTCGGTGAGATAATGATGTGACTGATAAAGTAGTCATGCATTGCCTCAACTGTCTTCTCTGTAAGTGATTAGGGGTTTGGTACTTTACAGAGATTACTGTAGATTTTAATTGTAAAAGTCTTATTAGAAAGTTTCAATCTCTGATATCACTACAAGATTCCGGTCCAATGGAGACCGAATTTTCCAGTCTCAAAAGTATAAAAAACGATCTCAATTTAAGTTTTGAGACCTAATAGAGACCGGAAACTACTCGGTTTTAGAGAAATTATGCGTAATCTATGATGGTTTTTCTTTCTTCCTTCTGCCTTCTTTTTTAATTAGATGAGGGGAAAGGTCGGTAATTTGTGCATAAGTTGCACGTTCTTTAGCTAGCTTGGTTAAAATAGTGTTGTAATGCCATCTTAATCATCCACCTGTTATGAATTAATGAAAGATTTAAGGCTACAGATGTGATTGAAAAAGACTGCTCATGGCTTTAATTTTTTATGATAATGATTGATTACAAGATATGTTAATCATGAGAGATCAAATGAAAGGTAATATAGTTTTCATTCAATAAGGAGAAGAAACAACAGTGACAAATTGAAGGAAAGATTATTCTTCATTTATGAATCAATTACACTTGGATTTTGGAACGACACAAAAGGCAAAAAAAGACAACCAATAAGAACACGTAAAATCAGTTGTTACATTCTAAACGTACGTACGTGAAGGACATGAACACAACTAAGCAAATTATTGTAAGTAGTATATAGTAGTATGTCCGCCTTAGCTTGTAGTTTATGACTACTTAGTTTGTGATTTTTTACCCATAAGCTCAAGGCAGTCCTTTTCCAATGCCACCACCGGCACCACCGCCAAATCCACCACCGGCACCGCCACCAAGTCCACCGCCACCACCGAACCCTCCGCCACCACCAGCACCTCCACCTAATCCACCTCCAGCTCCAGCTCCGCCTCCAAACCCAGCACCGCCACCAAAACCGGCCCCACCGCCAACTCCACCGCCGCCCCCACCTCCAAACCCTCCACCACCTCCTCCACCTAGACCTCCCCCGCCAAGTCCTCCTCCAGCACCAGCACCTCCACCAAACCCAGCACCACCACCAAGGCCAGCACCGCCTCCGCCACCAAAACCGCCACCGCCTCCTCCACCCAGGCCACCACCATGGTGGTGGAAGAAAAATTTCTCATCATCTCCGAATGAATGAGTAGTGCTGCCTAGCTTTCTTGCACTAGTAGCGTAGACTAGTGCACCAAGGACAAGACATAGGAAAAGCTTGCTATTCCAAGTCATCTTCAACTTGTGGCTACAAAATACTTAGCTTGTTAGATGACTTGGGATGAGAAATTAAGGGAAGAAGGAGGGGGGGATTATATAGGGATAATTTGACAAAGCCACTCTACCAAATACAATGGGTAATTAGTGAAAGGGTTTTACTCAGCTAGAACAGTTGAGAGAGTTTTAAATGTTGTGTGCATCTTTTCATCAACAAACCGTGTTGCAATACTTAATGACTTCAACTGCCATGTTTGAAAAGAAAGAAGCTGCAAAGCTTAGCTGGACAGCCTCCCCTTCATTCATTAATCTCATAAGGCTGGAACTTTGGACCATACAACTTTGGTATGTACGTACTTGATCATTCATTTTTCACTTTGCAAAGTTTGTTTTGGTTTGCATTTTGACTTGCCAGAACACAATGTGACTCATCTTTGAGGTGAAAGGGCTGCTTTTATGAGTCATCAGTGGAGGAGGGTGGCCAGGTGATGACTTAGCTTCATAGAGAGGAAGTTATCGTACTCTGCAATAGCTAGGTGCATTTTTACGCATGTAACTTTTAGGGCGCATGTACTGGTTGGATCAAAAATGATTTTTTTTTTCAAAATTATTTTTTATGAACATTTTTTTTCTTCAAAGAAATAAATTCTCATGTCAATTTTTTTATAATTGTTAGATAGCATTAGTTGTTAGCACTAGCTGTTAGTATTAGCTGTTAGTTGTTACCTGTTTGAGTTAGCTGTTTGTATTACCTGTTTAAATTAGCTGTCGTTGAAAAACTATTTGGTAAAATTAGCTGTTTCTAATAAAGCTGTGAGATAGAAAGCTAATTCTCCAAAAAGCTCGTGGAATTAGATTTTTCAAATTAGCTTTTTGGATACAAAAAACTCTTGTAAAAAGTTTTTTCATGAAACACTCAAATTAGCTTTTTTACTTAGTTAAACAGCTTATCTTGGTCAAAAACGATTTTTGGCCAAAAAAACTCTTCAAAAAGCTATTTGTCAAACACTCCTTTAGTCTCTTTGACGTTTACTTTATGCACAGAAACTCTTTTGTTCAAAGACAAAAAGGAGAGAGAAAAGAGTGTTTTAGCTAGTTAAGTGGAAAGCTTGAAAGGTGGGAAGGTAGACAGAAAGAGGATCCCGGGTAGGGGTGTGCAAAAAAACACGAAACCAAAAACCGAAAAAATTGAATCGAAAAACCGGTTAACCGAATAAATTTTTTAAAAAGTCGGTTCAGTTAACCGAACTAAAAAAATTTCGGTTTTCGGTTCGGTTACAGTTCAGGGAATTTGAAAATTCAATTAACCGGCAGTTAATCGAACCAAAAATAATTTTGTTCTTTAAAAAGTTATACATACAAAATAAAAAATTTAAGTAAGAAAGTGCACTTTTTTATTATTTAGAAAAGGTAACCAAAGTTTCATTTTTATAAAAAAAATCTGAACATAAAAAAATGAAAAGTTTAGGTAAGAAAACATACATTTTATATTATTTGTGAACGGTTAACCGATAACTAAACCGAAAAGTTGGTTAACCGAACCGAAAAACCGGTTAACCGATATTTTCGGTTCGGTTACGGTTCTGGTTTTGGACAAACAGAAATTTTCAATTAACCAAAAAACGGTTAACCAAAGTTTTCGATTCAGTTACGGTTTGAAATTTTTTTGAACCAAAAAACTGGTTAACCGATTTTCAATTAACCGAAACTCCGGTTAACCGATTTTACGCACTCCAGCCCGGGGGAGAGAAGAGAAATAAAGTAGATATCTGGGTCATTAGGAACTGAAATAAAATGGTTAATTAGTAATTAGATGAGAGAAAATTACTTATTGGACTATTAGATGAGAGAATATAATGATTAAGGCATGGGACAGCTAGAAGTAGCTCATTGGCTTTTTTTTCCCCTCCTAATAGTAAGTGAGTCAATTTATTGGGCTCTATCTAACACAACAAACCAAGTGAGGTGGGGCATCTCTAATTGCAGTTCCAAATTGCGGAACATCACCATTCACATCGTCAAAAGCTTCATCTTTTAAAACTTGCATTCCTTTACTTCTTTAACCCATGAAATTTAGACTTGGATAATCCAATAAAAAATATTTGTCATTAATCCCACCACTAAACATATTTGATTATTTTTATTCCTTTTATTTTGTATTGTTATTTACATTTATAACTTGTAATATTTTTATTGTCCTATAAATTGAATAGTTTCTCTAACTTCTGAAAAATTGAATTACTTTTTAAATTTCCAAAAAATTGAATATTTTTTAAGTCCAGAAAAATTGATAGCATGGATAATGTTCACGTCGGACATTAGGCTCCTGGGTGCTATCCTCCATATGCTCGTAGTTAAAAGGTCCTACCAATCACATTCGTTGTTAGCAATCTTGTTGTAGAGTATACCACATGTCTTCACTGTTAGAACCAAGTTAGCCTTCTCCATGTGTCTAATAGGAACGCGAATGATGGCGAAGTGGCTTATAGCATACCAAAGGCTCACTCTATGTCCTTCCTAACGGATTCTTGACATTCAGCAAGCAATTTTGCCTTTGGTCCATTAGAAAGGGGAATAGTGTTCATGACGGCCATCCATTTTGGATAAATATCATCAGATAGGAAGGATCCAGTAACTCGTGACTATTGACGACATATTCACATTTTGGAGCCTGATTCTCATACACCTTTTGTAAAACTGTAAACGGTCGAGGACGATTATGTCATTGACACTTCTTAGGCATCTAAAGAAGTCGTATCCAAAGGTCGTACGAAGCAACCGCTTCAACAATCAAAAATGGGATTTTATAGATCTATTTAACAAACATTGTTTTGCAACCCGTTAGACAGTGCTTCCACTCCTGGTGTATATAGTTAATGCTTCCTAATATATAGAGAAAATCTCAACTCAGGTAGGCTTTCTTAAACACTCTTGCCAAAACACTACAATGACCCCAAAGGAAAAAAAAAATTCAAGCACTCCAATGATGTATTTTCACGAATCTTCAAATATCCATTAACACAGTATGACTCTATGCTATAAGCCAACATTGGTATGGCTACGGTGCACTTAATTAGCAATGACAACTCATGTCGGCCAAAAGCACCATATCTCAACCAGAAGTACTCAGAACAATTTCTGATGGCCTCTACTATGCGAAGGGAAAAGTGCATTTGCATTTTAGATCTATAATGTCTATGGGTTCCATTATAGACTAAATCTTTCATGAAGTAGTCTTTGTATAGGCGGTCGTAAGCTCCATCAATCTCTCTTAATAAATCTTTTCTTCTTTCTTAGTCTTCATGGATGATGAAGCCCTTTGCTCTTATCTAGCTTGTTTAAGCTTTAGAAGTAGTTCTATTTTCTTGGTGTCAGTTTCATCATCTAGAAGATATTCTAAAATCGATGTATCATCACTACATTCTTTGAGTATGAAGCTAAACCCATCTGATGATGAGGAGGAAAAAGATGAAGAGTATGAATCACTCACTGTGAACCACCTATGCATACATAATTGTGATTTGTAAATAATAAAGTTAACGTAAGTAATACACTTAATCATAATAAACTTCAAAAATATAAACTTAAAAAGAAAGATTCCATTTCATAAATAAAGAAGCTCCGTACATCTTATGGCAAACATTTCTCGAACCACCATAGCATACATAGCATATGTTTCTTAGACTGATATCCTACGACCTAGGTTTCAATCTAAATAGGTTTTATAGTCAGTTGAGGACATTGTTTGGCGGTACAGGCTTCTAATTTCTTCTTGCATTTGACCATATCTAGCTGGATCCTCAGGACACATCTCATCCTTTAGAAGTTGCTCCCTCTCCTTGAAGGCCTGATGTCGATCTCTCAATTGTCCTGCTTGCTTAATTGTTGCTGCCTTCCTCTCCTACACTTTGACATATCATTCAAAGATGTTATTCTTCTCCACATTCATTATCCCTAACACTAATAGCGCTTCAGTCATCCAATCTAACACTGGGTCCTTAACTTTTTCCTTTGTCTTTCTGTTGGTGGCTTTTCTTCCAATGGGCGGATGGTGGCTGGCGTGCCAGGGGTGGAGCTGTCAGAGAGTATGTGCTCATCTCATTTGTCCTAAACTGTTGTGACGACACTTCTATAATTTGATCGCAAAATGTCTTCCATTTAGGTTGCTCCTTTGATAGCATCGACCAATGCATAAGGTTAAACTTCTTTGCTATTTTGCCAAAATGCAAATCATGAACCTCATCGATTACATGCTCCTCATTCGCCCCACTTGGGTTTAGCCAATTTATTTTCTCTGCACAACCAATCCACTTGAATTCCAATGGAATGACCCAGTTCCAATGAGCATTGCAAATTTTTGTTGTTGTCCTTCGAGCTCCACCTGGAGCGTATTCATAAAGGCGATTGCCACCTTACCCCAAAACCCAGTTGTTTTTTATCCACCCGTTAGGGGGTCTGTACTTATGTTTGTCTAAGATCTCACTAAGCAACATCCTCCACTGTCATCCTCTTGGTCCTGCCTCCATCATCCTGACTATTAGTTGGGTTGTTATTAGGTCGAGGACAAGGAGTTGATCAGGGTGTAGGATGAGGATGCAGTGGGTAATACAGGGAGAATTGGACCGTAGCTATAATTTGTCATTTGAGGGGCATTTTGACTTTGGTGGGGTGTTTTGTGATGAAGAGTAATGTGGGGATACTGTGGGGGGTAATATAGTGGATATTGCCAATTTGGGCAGTTTCATCATGAATCATTCCTGGTGAATAAATTCATAAAAAATTTGGTGTATTAGGATCTATTTTCTAGGCACACCTGCATGTATTATATATCCTTTTAAATTGCAAATTGTAACATACATATTTGAACATACCAACTTAAGCAAGTATTCGAACAATTTTAAATTGAACATATGATTTAATGTCTAAGCATGCAATTTTCCCAAAACATACTAATTTACATAAAAATGGTCAAACTAGCCTAATCATATTAAATTAAAAAAGTAATTTAACATACAAAAATGTATGATGTATAACAACTAATTACTTTTCGATTTTAATTCAAACATACTGTGTTGAGTTAACCAATTAAGTAATGCCCAAAATAATCAAATAATTTAGATTCTAAGTTCCACAAATTTAATTTTCTAACTTCATTTGAAATTAAACATGTAATTTTCAACTCCACACTTTCAAAAATTTACTTTCTGACATATTCAAAATATACAAATTCTAAACATATTAACTTCTAAAATTATCCTAATATATACTGACTTAATATTCATATATTTTCCCTAAAATATTAATTTACATCAGCATGCTAATAGTAGTTTCATCATATTAAATTGAGGACATAATTTACAATCTAAAGATGTATGCCATGTAACCAGCAATTAATTCAAACATACTAACCTAAATATGTTACCTTAAAATAATTAACTCAAACATATTGACTTATAAACATTTTAAATTCTACCAATGTAAATTCTAACATATTCAACAATTATTAATTGTGTCATAGTTAAGGATATTCACTTTTAAACATAATTATTTTGTAAGTTTAACCTACATTCATATAATTATAAACAACTTTTTTAAATAATTTAACAACATTACAATTCTAGCACAATTATTTGTTAAATTTATACAACATGCCAAATCTCTAACATACTTATTTCTTAAATTCAAAAAACTTGCCAAATCTGTCATAATTAGTTTCTACATATAAGAACACGCAAATTATAACATAAATATATGATTATGAATAAATACAAAAATAAAAATTTTTGAATGTCTTACATACTACTTCACTTTTTGCTTGAATTTTCAACTTCAAAAACTCCTCTCAAATATCTCTACAACCAAAACCATAAACAACAATTATTATTTCAAATATATAATTCAAACAATAATTTAAGTGCAAAAAATAAGCATAGCTAAATTACTGACTTAGTAAAATTGTTCTATTTTCTTCCCTTCACTTCCCACAACACTTACAATTTTAGATGACAATAAGATAAATTTAAGATTAGTGACTTTTTCACATTCAGGATGTGGTATTTATAGGCAAGTTTAACCCAAAAAAAAACCCATTAAATCATACCTTATCTAGACAAGTTTGGTATGGCTTTTCCACATTTAGGATGTGGTATTTATAGATAAATTTAACCCCAAAAAAAACCATTAAATCGTACCTTATCTAGCAGTGGGATTTGTCGGTGGTCAAAAATTTGCAGCCCATTAGGCTCTGTTCTTTTCGTGGGTAAATTGGGTGGGTAAAAGGGTGAAGTAGGTTGAAGTAGGTTGAAGTGGGTTGAGGTAGGTTGAAGTTGGTATTTTTTTTTGAGGTGGGTTGAAATAGGTTGAAGTAGGTTGATGTTGGTTGAAGTGAGTTGAAGTTGGTATATTTTTTATGTGGTAGGTCGAAGTGGGTTAAAATAATAAGAATGTAACTAATGTGTGATAATTTATGAAGTTATCGAAATTTTGTGAAATTTTTGTTTATTCTTTTTTATTTTTTATTTTTTATTTTTATTTTTTATTTTTTATTTTTGTATTTTGTAATTTGTAATTTGTAATTTGTATTTTTATTTTTTATTTTTTTATTTTTCGTTTTTCATTTTTTCATTTTTATTTTTTATTTTTTATTTTTTATTTTTTATATTTTACTTTTCATTTTTTATTTTTTATTTTTTATTTTTGTATTTTTGTATTTTTCATTTTTTAATTTTTTGTTTTTCGTTTTTCATTTTTTTATTTTTTATTTTTTATTTTTTATTTTTTAAATTTCATTTTTTATTTTTCATTTTTCATTTTTTATATTTTTTGTTTTTTATTTTTTATTTTTTTATGTTTTATTTTTTATTTTTTATTTTTTATTTTTTATTTTTGTATTTTTCATTTTTCATTTTTAATTTTCCATTTTTTATTTTTATTTTTTATTTTGTATTTTTGTATTTTGTATTTTGTATTTGTATTTTGTATTTGTATTTTTTATTTTTATTTTTTATTTTTTATTTTTTATTTTTCATTTTTATTTTTTTAAATTTTATCTTTTTTTATTTCTAATTTTTTTATTTTTTATTTTTTATTTTTATTTTTAATTTTTTTAACTTCTTGGTTCTTATTTTTTATTTTTTATTTTTTATTTTTTAAATTTTTTATTTTTGAAATTTTTAATTTTTAATTTTTAAATTTTTATTCAAAAAATAAAAATTAAAATTAAAAAATAAGAAATAAAAAGTAAAAAATAAAACAAACATCATAAAAAATACAAAATAAAAAATAAAAAATAAGAACCAAGAAATTAAAAAAATAAAAAAGAAAAAAGAAAAAATAAAAATAAAAATAAAAAATAAAAAATAAAAAAATAAAAATAAAAATAAAAAATAAAAATAAAAAAATAAAAATAAAAATAAAAATAAAAATAAACAATAAAAAATAAAAAATAAACAATAAAAATAAAAAATAAAAAATAAAATAAAAATAAAAATAAAAATAAAAATAAAAAATAAAAAATAAAAATACAAAATACAAAATACAAAATAAAAAATACAAAATACAAAATACAAAATACAAAATAAATAATAAACAATAAAAAATATAAAATATAAAAGTATGAGCATAAATTTCACAAATTTCGATAACTTCATAAATTATCACACATTAGTTACATTCTCGTTATTTTAACCCACTTCAATCCACCACATACAAAATAAATCAACTTCAATGCACTTCAACCTACATTAACCCACTTCAATCTAGTTCAACCTATTTCAACCCAACTCAAAAAAAAAAAAACCAACTTCAGCCTACCTCAACCTACCTCAATCTACTTCAACCGACTTCACCCTTTTTCCTACCCAATATACTCACGAAAACAACAAGCCCTAAATCCCATATGATACTTTACAAATTATTAAAATTATGAAGGGGTAGGTTGAAATTTGTTGAAGTGGGTTGAAGTAGGTTGAAGTGGGTTGAAGTTGGTATTTTTTTTCAGGTGAGTTGAAGTAGGTTGAAATAGGTTGAAGTAGGTTGAAGTGAATTGAAGTTGATAAATGTGAATTGACCCACGAAAAGAACAGAGCCTAATTCTTCCAAGTTTCCAACAAATAAATTGCAATAGTCAAAAGCCCATTTCACTTTTCCTTTTTTTCTTAGTAATGAAAGCAACGCTCTTTTTTCAGTAGCTCATCGAAACGACGCATTTTGAATGTAGATAAGACAAAAAAAAGGGAACGCAAGTTGGACCGCAGCGGGGTTCTGACTTGTTTCTAGAACATCCTCTGCGCAAGTTGGAATCGTTCCATGTGGAACACGAGCCCCACACACGGGTCGCATTCCACTTGGTGGAGATGCTTTAAGAGTCTAGGGCTATCCACCCACATCCACATAATTTTCCTCACAAGAGGACATTGTGTCGCCGGCCATTATCAAACCCAGGAGGCGAGCGTCGCTGATGAAAATATATGCCACTTTGGCAAAAATTCCTTTTGACAGTTCGCAAATTTTCATATGCTCCCGGTATAGTGTGCATTCGCATGCTATATATATGTATATATTTTTTTTCTAGATATATTAATCAAACAGACTATTTTAATATGCTTTTGCTGAATTTTTTTTATCCTTACTCGATCATTTGGTTGGGCAGGCCTCTTTCCTTTATCTATCTTTGCTCCATGGTAAGAACATGCATGCGCTTAAAATTCTTGATAAAATTACAATAAAATAATGTAAAATTACTAATAAAAAAGGTAAGAATTAAGATTGAGGGCGCCGGTGTTATTTGATTGTGAAAAGGTTGAAATTAAATGGGGCATGGGAACAAATTTTGATTCTGTAAGGCGTGATAATAGAATTAGCCTTCAAACTATAGGAGCCAAATTCTTCAAATTGATTGCAGATATAAGTTCCAAAGTTGATCTCATAGTATGCATGTTTCATTTTCTATATATGTTGGCCCGATTTGGTTGGTTAAATAACCATAAAAGGGGGTGAATAGGGTGATGATCAAAATCTCTAAATAATCAAAATAAAAATGCAGAAATGTAAATGTGGATAAGGCATAAGTATTTTTTAACGAGATTAATCTCAACCATGCTTAGTCCCCACCTAGAGTTCCTTAACTCTAGGATTAACCTAATTTTATTAGGAGGAAAAGTTACAACTCTAGAGTACACCTACTTTAAGTTTCAAATTCCCAGTTAACACCTCAACAAGGCTTGGTAGAATTGACCCTTCAATTCCATAATCCCACCCAATTACAACTTGAACAATACAAATCAAATATAATTGAAACAAATTAAATCTCAATGTGTGTCAATGAATGCTTGAGTGAGAGATATTTCAATAAGTGCTTCCTTCTCGCTTGTTGTATTCAGCCTTCAGCTAGCTTCAATAGTTATAGCAAAGCTTTGACGAGCCCTCAAAAACTAGCTGTTAGACTGATTTGAGATTGCCTTCAGGATTTTAGCTTCAGTTCAAGGCCTTGAACTTCAATTTAGGGTCCTTGCAATGTTCTATTTTCAGCATGCAATGGCTATATCTCTATTTTTGGTTGATTTGCACTTCTATCTAATGGCTACCTTATTTTCAGGCTGTAGAAAGATTCTCTTGATTGCAATTCATTCCATGAGTAAGCACTTACAATTTTGTTAGGAAAAATTAAATATTTTACCAAGTGAATATCTCTAATCAAATGGGATATCCTATCTCATAATATAGCATTACCAAACATGATAAGAATCATAATCAAATTTGAATCATAAATATAATATCATAAAGATCACATATACAAATTTGAATAATAAAATATCTTAAAGATGAACTCAATCATATCAATATCTATTTATAATCATATCACATAGAGACACTAAGGTAGGTCCAAATATAACATGATAAATATATCAATAGACCAATTTCTTTTTTTTTTCATTAAAACGCATTAATAAAATATATTGTAAGCTTAAGGAAGCTAACCATATGCATAGAGAGAGAAGGTATGCATAGTTAAAATTACAGGAATAGTTGACAATTTTTTAATGTATTAACCTTTAAATCCATGCTACGCATGGTTTGTTTTAAAATTTTAAATAAAATATTTGTAGAAATATTACAATTAATCTTATAATTTAAATTTTTAGAAATAGTAATATTAACACATTTATAATTTATTTTATTTTTTTATTAAAGTAGTTGAAAAGACTCTATTCATTATGATAACTATAAATCACGTATTATTTAATTTTTATTTTTAAATAAAAAATATTAATAAATGGTTAACATGACACATGTTATGACTGGGTCATTCGAACTCACTTTTATAAATGCTTTATACCACTTGCAATGCAAGGGTTTGAGTTAAACTTTAGTTTTATTTATCAATATTGCTGCACAAATGAGTTTTCAAAAGCATATTATTCACATGAAAATTGACTATTTTCTTTAAACCTACCTCTTTGAAGATGACATTTTTTGAGAGGCCATAGTAGACTTACATTAATCAAGTACAATTTTTTTCAAGGATGAATCCCTTTGAAATAATGAAAAATTTCTATGCTTCACCTAGTGACTATATAAAAATTTATATCATTTTATTTTTTCCTATGATTATTAATTAACCATGTGATCATTATTATTGATGATATATGATGATGTAAATAATCATTAATACAATTTTTTTTTTTTTTTGGGCAGTTAGATGGGTAAATCACGTACCTCTCAATATTAAGTGACAAAATTAATGTTAGGATCGGTTAAAAATTGAATGAATGCAACAAATAAATCGCAAAGATAATATAAACGAGTAAAAATAAATCAACACTAGAATTTACGTGGAAAACCCAAAGTGGGAAAAATCACGGACGACGATGAGTCATAAATCTATTATAAAGAAAAGAAGTACAAGATCGATCTTAGAACAATATGTTCTAACAGGAAGATCGATTAGAGATTACAAAACTCTCTATAACACTCTCTCACAAATCTAGAAAAGTGGAATTAAATACTCGAATAACATTTTTGTTGGTGTGTTGAGAAGGTAGGAGGCTTGCCCTTTATAAAGGTGTAGGATGAGCGAGAAACCCGCTAGAAACTCTAATTGACACAGCTAAATATTCGCCGTCCACCATGGGCCATGGAGTGCAAATTGGGCCAAACCCAACAATCTCCACCTTGGACCAATTTTCTCCAACTCTCAGACAACCACATCGTCTAAGGAACCTCGAAGGGTAGGGCCCCGACCATGAAGGGTATTAAGCGAACCGAACGCCAACTGAGTTCAAGTGATACTTGAACTTAGCAATGGGAGGTGACTTGTAAGGGTTTTTCTTCATATAATCTGTCATAGCAGATCCATGCAGGACATAGAGGCTTCCTTTTCTCAAACCCTTTAACAAAATTCGAGTGCCATTGGAAATCTTCAGAACTCCACCTTCAACTGAATATTTGTACCTCTTGAATTCAAGGGTGCCTAAAGAAATCAGGTTACGCTTCAAGTCAGGAACGTGATGAACATTCGATAAAGTCCAGAGAGCATCATCGTGGGCCTTGATTTTAATAGTACCGAGTCCACTGACATTACTTTGGGTGTTGTTGCCCACGTGAACAACAGTTGAGTCAACTGGATCATATGTTGAAAACCAATTCTTATGAGGACACATATAATATGTACACGCAGAATCAAAAATCCAAGCAGAAACACTCCTCCTTTTAGTAAAGGTAACAAACAAAACGTCACCATCAGAATCAGATTTAACAAAGGTAACTTTAGCAGGATTATGAGAGTGTGAATGTGGATTATTTTCTTCTTTCTCCCTCTTGTTTTTTAACTTAAAACACTCAGAAATTGCATGCCCTGACTTTCTACAATAACGATAAAATTTTTTGGATTTACGATTCTCAACTTCATTTAGAGGACGTATACGTTATTTTGGATCTACACGCAGATCACATAAATTACACGAAAATTATATCAGCTAATCAGAGTCAGATAAATTTGTGAGATCATCATCATTGTCATTTTGGGAGTCCTCTTCATCATCATCAGCGTTCAAGTTGATGTGGTTGGAAGAACCTACACTTTGACATTTGAAAAATCTGAAAACTTTTTTCAGCATGCGCTCTGTCTTCCCTTGTTTCTTGGTTAGTTGAGTTATAGCCTCTGCTTGCTTGGCTATGCTCTTACTGAGGAGTTGCGCTTGCTCTCTTGGATCAAAATGCACTGCTGATGAGTGATGTGCGGCTGTGATGGTAGCTGATTTCTTCAACTTCACTCCCTCCATACCAAAACCGTATACGCGACCTTTCTTGTCCAAATTTTCTTTAATCCAAAACTCTTATTGGGTCATAGGTGACAGTTGGGAGCTCCCTTGAGTTGCAGCTTGAGAATACTCCTGTCATTTATTGTGATGATCCTCCTGAAAATTCTCAGAAATAAATCAGTTTCATACTAAACCTACAATTGTAACATATGATTCATCTCTGAATAAAATGTGCCAAATTGAACTTACAAATTTTTTTGCAGATTTTTTATCCACAAAAGTTTTGTCTTTCACCTTGCAGTGGGTGTCCTTAAACAATTCCTCACATGTGGGTTCCCTACCTAATGCTTTGGCCTAAAGAGAAAAAAAAAGTAACCAGCTATTAAATATAAAACAAGGACGAGAACCCCAATCCGTACCATACATTTTATATAAGGAATACGCTTATTAATAATCACATTCCTTACCAGGTGTCTTTTCCTTTCACTAATTAGAATTGAGCCACATGTATGTAACGAAGGATCAAAACCTTCAGCATCACTCAATCGATTCTTTTTATTTTGTTGGCTCAATTTCTTAAACTTGTCATCCTCACTCCAATGTTTAAGCATCTCATTCCAAACACTAGGTGGTAACCACCTCGATTTTTTGTTGTACTTCCTGGCATATCCAAGAATGTCCCTAAGTTGAGTTGCCCCTCTGTACTCAAAGTTACGCTGTATCTGGGCTTCATTGTCTGGATGTCAGTAGTAGTGTTTCTGTGCCAAAGTTGAAGTATATTAGTAATTAAACATCTTAAATAATCCAGTGACGACTTTGACATTCGTTGTACAGAAAATTAACCTTGAACTCATTAAACCATATGTCTCTATGAGATTGTGGAACTTCTCTCCACGTGGTCCATGCACGTGGGTACTTACCTACAAAGCTTTCCACAATTTTCTGAACTACATCCTGATATGGAACAAAATTAAGAACAAAAAAAGAATTTGTTAAAAGTAATTACTATAGGCATTAAAAGACTATGATTAGTGAAGAAGTTACAAAGTTTGTAATGAACTAACGTATCACCATCGGGTTGTAAATGTATCTTATTAATGGTGCTTGCAGTTTCACTATCAGGTGTAGGACTGTGTCTATCTCTTTCTACCCCTTCATTTTGGACCCCTTCATTGTGCACTGAGTGGCTTGGCATTCTAGGTTGCCCCATCATCTGATTACCGTTGAAATGTGGACTAACAGTGCCAAACTGTTGATAAAGTAATGGAGTAGCTGAAGTACCACCCATGTAAGTAATATTAGGTTGGATTGGTGTCTGCATACCTGCACCAAAAAAATGTGATTGCATATGGGGTTGCTCATTCATACTACCGAAATAATTTCCGAATGGTTGAGTTGGATCAAGAAAACCTCCAAACATTCCATTGAAAGTGTTTGTTTCATAGTTTTGATAAGCAAGATCATACTGTGGAGTCGGTTGTGGTGCTCCTCTACCCGCATCATTCCTGACCGTTCGACCACGACCACGTCCACCATTGAGTCCAGACATCTAGCAAATAAGAACAAAATAAAAAAAATACAACCGCACCAATATTCATAGTATTGCCAGTGAAAAAATTACATGACATATGTACAATTGTTTTTCTGGGTTTGCAATTAAGAAAAACTCCATACACAGACATAAATAACCATACAACGAAAATATTAAATCAATCATTATGGAACACATCGTCATCGTCATCATCATCACTTTGCAATGCCGTATTTTCATCATCATCATAATCATCATCAGTGTCTTCAGGTTTATCCTCCCATTCACCTTCTTCATCCTCGTCATCACCATTCTCATCATGATCATCACCCTAATCATGTCCATCAACATGATCAGCTTGTGCAGTTTCATCAACTAATGTTGTAACTATTACATTATCCACATTCATGGTTGTCATTTCGAACTGTCGATAGGCAAGTTCTAGATTATCCTTATCTTTAGGAGCACTGCGAGATCTGTTTGGTATAGCTACCCACCAATTTGCTTTTTCTGATATCCCCTCAGGGTACTTAATATATACCACTTGGGTTGCAGTATCAGCAAATATGAATGGATCAAACTTTTTGTAACGTCTAGTATGATTAACCTCGGGATATGGGGTAAATTTAGGATAACCTAACCCCCGAGGAACATCCGGGTCAAACCACTCACAATTAAAAGTACACATTTTTTTATTGGCTCACCCGTAAATTCAACACGAATAATTTCGTGAAGTATGCCATAATAATCCCCTGCTACTTCATCACCTTCGCCAACTTCTTTGACACACACGCCACAATTATATGTTGCTTTACCTTCATTTCTAACTTTGGTATGAAACCGATAACCATTAACTTTATACCCAGAAAAATATTCCACTGCCATAATCGGTCCATGAGATAAGTTCACCAGAAAATCATGTCTCTCATCATTAAACACCCGATAAGAATTGGCCTATGAAAAAAATAAAGGTAATCCTCTTTAGAGTTACAAAAATATTTTTTAGGAGTTGAAGGTTACTTAAGAAAAATTACTTACATTACACTCAAACCATTGTGCAAAATTTGCCTCAATGAACAAGTCAACTTCCACATCACTCGCGTTTGGATTATGGCCGCGAAATTGATGTCTGAACCAACTGTAATGTTTAACGAATGAAATTAAATAATTATTATTAAACAATTAGTAAGTATTCAAATGAAACTTTTAGTAACTGATATACTTACTCCAAATATGGTTGCACTTCATCACAATTCAGTAAAATGTGAAGACGTGCGATACGATACTCAGGTTCAGTAAGATATCTTTTTCCTCGGTTTCCAAATGGAGTACCCTTACGGTTGAACACCGAAAGAGTTCGCATTTGTCGTTCGGGTTGTTGCAGATCCTCATTACGCCCAATACTCGAGCAATGCAAGTTTGATTGAAAATAATACTCAGCGAAATGTTTGATCTCAAATGCTAAGTATGCGTTAACCATAGATGCCTCTACACGAGCTTTATTCTTTGCCGTAGGCTTCATCCAGCCAAAGTACCTCTCAAAAGGATACATCCATTGATATTGAATAGGACCACCCAACAAAGCTTCTTCGGCTAAATGAATGGGCAAATGTTCCATGACATTCCAAAATCCAAGCGGAAAAATTGTTTCCAACTTACAAAGAATTATAGCAATGTTCTTGTTCATCTCTTCCAGCATGCTCACGTGTAACTCACTGGAGCATAAGTTTCTGAAAAACTCATTTAATTCGACCAAGGGTCCCAACACATCTTCTGGAAGAGCAGCAAAAGCTACTGGAAGAAGATTCTCCAGGAACACATGATGATCATGACTTTTCATATTTTGCAACTTTGTATTAGATGGATCCACCCAATTTTCCACATTAGAACAATAACCATCAGGCACAAGAACCTCCCGTAACCATTTATAGACAGCCTTTTTTTGAGGTAATGACAATGCAAACTTGGCTTTTGGCTTACACAATCTATCAATTGACCCTCTTGTAACCAAGTTCAACTCTTGCCCACTACACAGAATAGACATGTCCATTCTTGCTTTGATATCGCCCTTTGTTTCTCCAGGTACATCCATCACTGTGTTTATAATATTTTCACTGAAGTTTTTCTCTATATGCATAACATCAAGGTTATGCCTCAGAAGTTGATGCTTCCAATACGACAACTCCTAAAAGATACTTTGTTTTGTCCAATTATGTTCATTTTCCTCAAATCTCGGAATTTGAAAATGGATATCTTCAGTCACTTTAGGCAATGTCGACACTATATCAGATAACATTTCACCAGAAATCCTTTGGGGAGGGCCAATGTGTACGCTCTTTCCTTTACGGAAAGCAACTTTATTAGCTCTAAAACAATGATTTCGAGGCAAGAACCGACGATGGCAATCAAACCAAGATGGCTTTCGGCCATGTTGTAACTGGAATGCACAATTTTGGTTCATACAAACCGGACATACTAACAACCCATGAGTACTCCAATCGGATAACATACCATATGCGGGAAAATCATTAATTGTCCACATCAGCGCGGCATGCAATCTAAAAGTTTCCCCGCACGAAACATCAAATGTATCAACCCCAACATCCCACAGCATTTTCAACTCATCAATTAAGGGTTGCAAGTATACATCAATTCTGTTCTTCGGATTTGTTGGGCCCGGAATAATACAACTTAAAAACATGTATGGAGTTGTCATACACATATCTGGAGGCAAGTTGTAAGGTGTAACTACAATTGGCCACACAGAATATGCTCTTCTAGATATGGAAAATGGTGTGAAACCATCAGCACAAAGACCTAACCTTATATTTCGAGGCTCTACTGCGAAATTCAGATACTTTTGATCAAAATGCTTCCAAGCTAATCCATCCGACGGATGCCGGAGAACACCCGATTCTTGGCGGTGCTCATGATGCCATCTCATATGGACGGCAGTCCTTTTTGACGCATACAGTCGTTGCAATCTTGGGATTAAAGGCAGGTAGTGCATTTTTGCATATGAAACAACCTTATTACCTCGTTGGTTGGATTTCTTTGGTAAATATCTTGCATGTCCACAAAATTTGCATGTGAACATCCCCTCATCCTGTTTATAATAAAGCATGCAACCGTTCGGACAACAATCAATTTCCTAAACATCCATACCTAAATCTCTTACTTTTCTGAGTTGCTGATGATAATTTTTTGGAATGCCACTTTCAGAAGGGCATATGTCTTTCATCAGGTCAACAACTTTGTTGAAACAACGTTAAGACATGTTGTTCCCCAATTTAATACTAAGTAGTCTCATAGATATTTCAAGTTCAGTTATATTGCACCCTTCATACAACGGTTTTTGGGCAGATTCAAGCATAGTATAAAATGCCTCATGATTTGCGTCCTGATGGCTACTCATGTTCATTTCATTAGGTTGGAAGGCAGCATGAAGCATGTTCTCGATATGATTATGATCATTGTGATCGTAATCAAAATTCATAGAATGTGAACTACTTGCACCCTCTGCTTTCGAATTATCTTCTTCCCCATGACTTGTCCAATACCAATAATTCTTCACAAACCCCTTTCTATACAAATGAGACTTTACAACATCAGGTGTAAAATATTGCATATTTTTGCACTTCGCACATGAACATCTATAAACTCCATTAACTCTATACTCCTCTTGATTTCGTGCAAATTCATCAAACATATTAACTCACATCAACCACTCATCTTTAAGTCCATATCCATTAGGATTTCTTCTCCTATACATCCATTGACGATGCAACGGCCCATCCATATATTGCTAATATGATTGCCTGAATTGTTATGTAAACTACAACCAATTACAATAAAAATTTTTTAGAAATCTATTTAACCAGTTCAACATATATATATATATATATATATATATATATATATATATATATATATATATATATATATATATACATAAAAATATATTTAATAGAACTATTAAATATATCATAACGCACCCAAATAAGCATCAAACATAAATTACACAATTTATTTCACACTTTATTCAAATAAACATAACAAAAAAAATGTAATACTATTACCCACAAGATAAAATGAAAATACTTAACAGATCAAACAAAAATTTAACCATACCTCAAACAAGAATGTTCTTTACATACTGCCCAATAATAAATATACACAACAAATCAAACAAAAACTATACATACTTAACACACTTAAACAATTCAACCAAAATTTCACATCACTATATTATTTGTGAAAATAAATGTAATCAAGCATCAAACACAAATGAAATTATTACTTTTGTACTTCATCCAAATAAATAAATCCAAACAAAATTAATAAGATACAATACAATTAACATAATGAGCAAACTTCAATTAATATATACTTAAAATACCTGAATATATACTTAACATTCTTATAATATTTTACTCCATTTGTTCAAATAAATACTTAACATTCTTATAAATACACTTAATAATTTACGACAAAAATAAAGTACATATTAAACCAACCAAATCATACGAACAATTAATCATTTCTCAAGAAAAGAATATTATTCATATACTTACCAAAAATTAATATACATAACAAATCCAACATAAAACGAACATACTTAACATTCTTAAAACATTTAGTAAAACAAAACATATATTACACAAGCTTACGCACTCACAACTATTTCAATTATTCAAATCAACATACATTACATATTAAATTAGGGTTACATTATACTTGTTTCCTATCAAAATAAATTCTCACATTACATTATACTTGTTTCCTATCAAAATAAATTCTCACAAAACCTAAAATACAACAATTAATAAAATTAAACATATACGGTACAAAACATAACAATATTATTTAATATCCACATATGTCTCAATAAGCATCAACCACAAATTAAACACCTTATTTCGCACTTCATCTAATTTAACAAACCTAACCGAAAATAACAAACTACTATTAACATACTTAGCAAACTTAAATCAATATATACTTAACATACCTAAATCTTGCAAAAATATAACAAAAATTCTTCACATATCGAACAAATTATAAAAAATTAAATCATACCTCAAAAAACATTCATGCCTAACATATTTAACATTTTATAATAAACAAACTTGTTTCACTTAAATTATTCACCTTAATAAAACATAATATACATGCTTAACATATTTAACATTTTAAAATAACCAAATAATTATTTCAGATCTACATACTTAATATGTTTTACTCCACTTATTCTAATAAACATATTTAATAAATTAAATAAAAAACTAACGTAATTTAAATACATATTCAACGGAAAAATTAAATTATTCAAACTAAACAAACATGCTTCTACTAACCTTCACACACCCGAAAAATGAACATCACATATCAAATTAACACAATTTTAAAGCGCAATAATTCTACTAACTTTCACACACCCGAAAAATCAAGCAGATTACTGACCGTGACGGCACTAGCGACGGCGATAGCGGTGGCACTGGCAGCGTTCGTGGCGGTGGCAAAACGTGGAAAACAAAGACCGTAAAAAATATCAATTAACTTAACCTTTTCAATTTCAAATAATAAATTAAGCAAAAATATCACTTACCGCTAAATTTTTCGGAGACCAAAACCTTGAAATCTCAATTTCTCTCTCTTCCTTCTCCTCCCTCTCTCTCTTTTCGAACCTCAGCTTTCTCTCTTTATTTCTCAAAATGCCGTTCGAATTTTTCCCCCTCTCCCAATTTAAAACCGGGCAACTTGCAAGCTCGAGATCCGCGCGCCTCATCCGACGGAATCACCGACGGAAATTCCGTCGGATTTTCCGACGGAATTTCATTCCGTCGGAAATTCCGTCGAATGAGCGGTTTTCCAGCAGAATTCCGTCGGAATTTCCGACGGAATATCGTTTCCGTCGGAAATTCCGTCGGAAATGTGAACTTCCGTCGGGATTCGTCGGAGTTTCCGTCGGTGCGTCTGATATTTTTCGACGCCTATTTGCCGCGTCGCTTTGTCCGTCGGAGCTGAGCATCGTTTTTGTGGTGGACATTAACTTAGCCTTAACATCCTCGAATGATAAAGTATCATTGTTACTGTATAACAAAATTTCCTTGAAGTGCTTATAGGAGGGGGGTAACGAGACAACCAACAAAATCGCTTTGTCCGCATCCTTGATTTTCACATCCAGACTTTCCAGGTTAAAAATAATAGAATTGAACTCGTCAATGTGGTTTTGAATAGGAGTACCTTCTGCCATGGAAAACATGTACAGACGTTCCTTCAGACGAGTCTTATTTGCTAGGCTCTTGGTCATATATAACGCTTCTAATCGAAGCAAAAGATCTACCATGGTGGTCTTATCCAGAACTTCACGGACAACATGAGTTGCCAAGCACAACTGAATCGTCGAGAGAACCTTTTCATCAGGCTCTTCCCACTGTTCATCTGTCATGGTAGCAGGTTTCTCGATTTTACCACCAAGAGCTTTCTTTAACCCATTCTAGGTAAGAGCTGCCATCATCTGAACCTTCCAGATGTTGAAACTCATTTTCCCATCGAACTTGGGAATATCGAACTTTGTGATTGTTGCCATTCTATAACCAGGTTCTGATACTACTTATTAGGATCGGTTAAAAATCGAATAAATGCAACAAATAAATCACAAAGATAAAATAAACGAGTAAAAATAAACCAACACCAGAATTTACGTGGAAAACTCAAAGTGAAAAAAAATCACGGACAACGATGAGTCATAAATCCACTATATAGAAGAGTAGTACAAGTTCGATCTTAGAACGATACGTTCTAACAGGAAGATCGATTAGAGATTACAAAACTCTCTATAACGCTCTTTCACAAATCTAGGAAACTGGAATTGAATACTCGAATGGTATTTCTGTTAGTGTGTTGAGAAGGTAGGAGGCGTGCCCTTTATAATGGGGTAGGATAAACGAGGAACCCGCTAGAAACCCTAACTGCCACAGCTAAAAAACCGCTATCCACCATAGGCTGTGGAGTTCAAATTGGGCCAAAACCCAACAAATAAACATATTAGTGTAATTGTCTTACGTTATCATTATTATCTCTTATGTGGCATCCTACATGGAAATGCCATATCTCATTTATATATGAGTTATATCCAACTTCTGATATGTATATATATACATACATATATACACACACACACATATATATATATATATATATATATATATATATATATATATATATATATATATATATATATATATATATATATATATATATGATTAGGTAAGCTGTAAGCGCTTGGTTGGTTTGTTTGAATGTTAAGAAATTAAATAGCTCATTCTTTTCCTTGCCTATCGGGGCCAAATTCAATTAACCTTAGCAAGTTTATGGTCCTTCAACTTTTTCGTGGTCCCTATCAAAGATGCCTATAAACTGTTCATTTACACATGTTTTAAAGGCTAATTAATTGGAGCATTGTGCACCAAAACTTTTTGCTCAGATGTCAGATTTCATTTTCTGCGTCGCTTTCCTTTGAAGCTAGCATTGCCTACCCAATAGTTTCTCAATGAGTGTAAGCTGGACGAGTAGAGGCTATCTTTCCTTCCCTCGTCTAATCTCTTTTTGATATCGTATTTTATAAAATGAGTGACTCATAATTAAAAGTATTTCCTAAAAGACATAATAGAAACTCATAAAATCAATACTATTACTAGCTAATTAAATTAACTGCTAAAGTCGGATAAAGAAATTTAAAATCTATCGTTTTCCATTTTCCTACCTTTTTATAAACGAGACGGAAGGGGAGAGAGGAGAGAGAGAAATGCAAAATGACACAGTCAACTGATTAATTAGTAAAAGTGACAATTTCACTCAAACTCAATAGATAACTGTTTCACACGATCCAAAAAAAGGGGTGAAAACTCGAAATATGTGGATGATGAATGATGGTTTGACGGATTTGGTTGGATCCGAGTCATGTTTCATCCAATCCGCCACCCAATCTATTACCTACTGAATCACCCATTTGTTTATCTCTTATTTACAAATAGTTTACTTTTTATTTTTGTCCTCAAAATTTTACTTTTTTTGGGACAATTATATTGTTAATTGTATGATTTTCGTCAAAATTTGTCAAAATTAATATGATAAATATGATATTTATTTATTTCTTACACGTAAAATATCTTTTTTAAACTTTTCAAAAGACAAATTTTATTTTTTCTTATAAATTTGCCAACACATTGCATATAAATTTTCATTGCTTGTTTACAACCTGATCACCTATTTTCATTCATGGATGATGGATGGATGGATTGGACTGAATTTTCACAGACGCTGGATGAAGCGGATAATGAATGCTGATGATAGTTCACCTGATCCGAACTTGATCTATTGCAACCGCTACTAATTAGACACCAAGTTCTAGCCAAATACTTGCAAGGGTAATCCAATTGGAATTGAGCGACCCACTTGAGATGGAGAAGTCGCGTCACTTGCTTCCTGCGGTGCATTCATTTCTAAATTGACGGATTTCCTTAAATAAGGGACAAAAGCAGCCCAGGCATAATTAGTGACTCACATAATGCATTTGTGAAAAATGTGGTATTACCTTAAAGAGAAATTTAAAAAATCAAACTAGTGTCTAATTAAAAAAAAAAAAAAATAGTACTAAGTACCCCAAAAAAAAAAAAAAAAAAAAACCTCAAGTGTCAATTCTTATGTTTAATATGATGAGGTTCGGAGCATTTTCAAAAGTTTTCTTAGTACATGCTTTTTTCTTTCAATCAGTAGATGGATATAACTTCTGTGTTCTCAAATGACTTGTGATAAGATAAAATATTATCGTCTTCGAACATGCATATTTTTTAAAGAGCATACAAATGTACAGCAAGGGCGCAGCATGCATGTTCTAATGGTTTGTATGCAAGAAATTATTAACAGTATGCAATTACATATGATTTGATTAGTTAGAGTGCATATGTTTTGGGATAAGGTTCCTTATCCATGATGTACTAGTCAAGAATGCAGGGTAATCATTGTCTGATTATGTACGAGTGACATATTAGTTAACATTGGTCTGTATCAGTTAATATCAAAGAATTTTGGTTAAACAAAATGGGATAGAAGGAGCATTATAGAAATATGAAGAAATTATCCCCTTTGTAACACTTTCTTAGAGTTCTGTTTCCGCTAGAATACTGCCATATCCTTTTTCAATGAGAATTAGGGCTGAGCAAATAAAAAAATCAGAACCAAAAAACAGGAATTCGGAGCAAAAAATCAGCTAATAAGTTCGGCTAATCGAATCAAAAAAAAATGATTTTGGGTTGGTCATTTGGAAAATTTTAGTATTTTAAAAAAGTTAGCTAATTCTATGCTGGTGACATGTAAATCTTAGAACTAGACAAAGATAACTATAGACATACAAGATTGTGCACATAAATATTTAGTGTCCACAATAGTCAAATTAAAAAAAAAGATAGAAAAAATGAAAAATTAACATTTTCGATTAATGCTTAACCTAGAACAGACCCAAGAACCCGATTAACCAACTTAAAAAATCAAACGATTACTCTTTCAGTTCCGTTACAGTTCGGACTTTTTCCGAACCAGAAATTTGGATTAACCAAAAACTCTGGTTCATTTAGGTCCACATTTTTTTTTATGAATCGAAAATTCGATACCAATTTGAATCGCTCCTATTAACGGCATAGTCTACGACGGGCCCTGACTGTCATAACATTGAAATAAGTGCTTGTTTATGAAAACTTCACATTCGGATGGCAAATTTGCAAAGAAAATACAGCTGCTTAATTAATGCCTCCAAAGGTAGGTCATCCTGTATTGTGGCCTGAGATGCCCGGTGACAAGAAGCAGGTTGTGAAGTTGTGGTGGGGGGAGGGGGGGGGGTTGTTATTGTTTAATTCTTGACTTCTTGTGGTAAGCCATACTTGTTCTTGTCAATTGTCATGCACCCAATTTATTGAGTGGCACCCAAATTATTTTAGCCCTAAAATGAAGCGCCGCTTCCGTTAGGTTAGTTAAACATGGGACCCAATTGTGGGCCTGGAAGATCAGACAGCTTCATCCGTCCACGACAATACTTGTGTTGTAGACCCTAGACCTAGAGTATAGTTCTCGTAATAGAGTTGTGATTTGAATCAAGTAAATTTTATTGTTTTGAAAGAAGGGACGATGAAATAGAGGTTGACATTTAGAAAAGTTAAAAAAAAAAAAAAAAAACCCACGTATGGTAGCAGGGATTTATAGAGCCGGGACTACCTACTGATTTGTCTGTCGGGTGGCTAGATAACATGTATTGCTTCTATGTAATTTTCGTTTTTTTCGTTTTCTTGGGATTCACATGAAGGGAGTAAATACGGTGAGAGGAAAATATGAGACCTAATGTATCCAAAGCATTAGTCTTGACCACTATGTTGGAATCCCGATAGTAGGTAATTTTCTAGGACAATGGCAGCATGAGAAAAATTGTGGAAAAGATGGTTCAGTTTAAACTTCTCATCAAGGGGATATTTGTCACTAACATGACTAGACTGTGAGTGCTACTGGTCGGGCTTCTTGAGGATTGATCCTTGATTGCCTTCTCTTGGATCATTAGAAGAATTTTGCTTCATTTGTAACCCACATTAGACACCGAAGTCAAACTCAATCTATAATTTTTTAAAAAGACATTTTTGTAACCCTAAATTCTGAGTTGTTCTAACTATAATTAAGTCAATGACAAAAATATATTGAAAAGCAGGATGTCCACAGTTAAATTAGGTCGTTGGGGGTTTGTGTTGGCCTGATCGTTTGTCATCCATCACTTACTCAGAAAATGTTTTCTTGAAAATTTGGAAAGCACAAAATTGTTTGCTTGTGCTTGCACCAGGTTTAACTCATGTTTCTCTTTTTTTCTCTCTTAAACTTCCTTGGAAGGAATGAGATTAAATTATAAGTGTATGGCTTGCAATGAATAGGAGAATGAGGAGAGGGCAATGCATATTATATATCTAGAAGTGTGTACTCCCACTTTAATAAGGCTCAGTTGTGCTCTTACATTGCAAACTGAAATTAGTCATCTAATCTTATCGATTAATTTAATTCTATAGGGATCCTAGTGAGAAGAAAGTTATCTCTCTCCTCATCAAAGCGTATATCATGCTCCTAGGAGTATATACTACTACAAGTCATGTCAGCGCGACATATTAAAAATTATCTATATGATAAATATACGCTGAAAAAATATATATACGTAAATAGAGATAAAAGTAGGTACCTTAAAACACATGAAGAGCAAGTACTTCATTTTACAAGTTTGGAGGAGCTCAACAAGAGAATTAGATGGGGTGAAGTGAAGACTGAAACTGGACGCAATACTGGAAACCATAATTTATTTGCTTTTGGATGACAAAGTGTTACTGGTCTAATTATTGACAGAAATATATAACAACAGCAATAACTCTCAATCTGGGTCCTACTTGCATGGCTCAAGGGAGATTTAGATGTAAAAGGCCTTACCCATGCGGATATTGTCTTGCATGGAGGTCAATTCCAATGGATCTACAAAAAATTGGCAAAACATTTTAGAATTGAAGAAAAACAAAATTGTTAGCATAAAATGGAGCGAAAACACAAGTAACCAATAACAATATATAAATAATAGAGATAAGTCTAGCACACTAAATAAATAACACGAAGTTACCTAATAACAAGCTTAAATAAGATCAGCAATATGACTAGCATATAAAGGTTTTGGACACGCATGATAAGTGATCGATGGAACCACACATCCACATTTTCTATGCCCTCGTTATCTATGGGACAGGTGAGTAACATGCTATCAAAGATTATGACCTTAATCTTAGATCTCCATAGCTTCCTATTTTAAGTCATGTCATCTGTTAATCCCAAGGCATTCAAATTGTGTCTAATTACTTCATTCTAACTCTTCTTAGGTCTATTTCGACCTTTCTACACTCCAAAAGGGTAATCCTTTCAGATCTTCTAATTAAGCCATCTATACTCCTCTTCTTTAAATGACTAAATCATCTATGTCTAGCCTCTTTCCTCTTATCATCTATTAATGTCACTCCTACTTTGTTTCTAATCATTATATTTTTTTATCCTATCCAGTCTCATGTGCCCATACATCTAACAAATCATCCTCATCTTAGCGACCTTCATTTTCTAGACTTGTGTTTTCTTGATTGGCTAATACTCTGCGCCATAAAATAGAGCTGCTCTAACAACCATAAGATAAACTCTCCTTTCAACCTTAGTGGCATCTTCTTATGGCACAACACCCCTGAAGCATTCTTCTATTTTCGCAAAGCTACCCTTATTAGATGGTTAATGTCCTTGTCAATATCTGTTTTTCCTTGCATAATTGAGGTTAGATATATGAACTTTCAATAGACACCTTGTCTTTAGTACCACCTTGCCCTTCGTTGAATCACATTTTAAGTATTCAGCCTTAGACCTACTTAACTTGAAACCCTTAGCTTTTAGGGTATCTCTCCATTGCTCCAACTTGTCGTTAATTCAATCCCTAGTTTGGTCGATAAGAACTATGTCATTAGCAAAAAGCATACACCACAGAACCTCATCGTAAATCCCTATAGTGAGCTCATTCATAATAATTGTAAACAGAAAAATGCCCAGTACTACTCCTTTATAGGGCCAATATCTACAGGAAGTCGTCTTGTATCCCTCCTATGGTCCTAATTCTCATCCTTACTTTTTCGTACATATCATTAATGACTGAGTATAAGCAACGAACATGTCTTTCTTTTCTAAGCATCTTTATAATACTGCGCTAGATACTCTATCGTAAGCTTTCTCTAACTCGATGAAAGCCATGTGGAGATTCTTTTTCTATCCCTGTAAACATTCCATGAGCCTTTTTAGAAGATGGATAGCCTCTTTAGTTGACCTACCTAGCATAAAATCAAACAGGTTCTTCGAGATCATCATATCATCTCTCAACCTTCCCTCAATCACCCTCTCCTATAACTTCATAGTGCCACTAAGTAGTTTTATACCTCTATAGTTATTATAGTTCTAAATATCGCCCTTCTTCTTGCATAAAGGCCCAAGTGTACAGAGTCTCCATTCATTGGGCATCTTTGTAGTTCTAAACATAACATTAGATAGCTCTATCAGCCATTCAAGTCCTTTACTCAAACACTTCCAAATTCAAGAGTCTATAGAAGCATCTTTGCCCCTTTAATCTTCCTTAATGCCCCTTTAATCTCCTCTTTGGTGATATGTTGGTAGGACCTGGAGTTATGTTTCCCCTCCTAACACCTTCGCTCATTATGTTGGCAATCCTCAAACCGCTCCCTATTAAAGAGTCTATAGAAGTATCTTTGCCATCTCTCCTTTATTTTCATATCCTTAACTAAGGTCTTACCGTCCTTATATTTAATGGACCTTACTTCAACCATATCTCGTTATGTTCTTTCCCTAGCCCTAACTAACTTAAAAACCTCCTTCTCTCCTTCTCTAGACTCTAGTTTCTAGTATAGCCTTTTGTAAGTGTTGCTCTTTGTTATTGTAACTGCTTTCTTGGCTTCCCTCTTCCCCATTTTGTACCTCACTCTATTAGCCTTTTTTTCGTTCTCTATCAACTACTTAGTAATGAATTATATGCCTCTTGTTTCATCTTGACTTTCTCCTTCACCTCTTCATTCCGCCAGCAAGCTCCTTTTATTCACCTGTCACCTCCTTTGAAGACTCCTAAGTGTTCCTAAGCTTATCTCTAAGTATACTCCGCTATTTCTCGCCACATTGTGTCTGTATATATCCTCTAATTTCTTCTTGTTTTGATCTTTGGATATAGCTTAGTCACATTATCACTAGTTAGATTCAACCATCTAATTTTGAAGTCCTCAGTAGTTCTATCCATCATCTTCAAACTTTTAGTCTTCACATTCACAACCAATAGCTTATGTTGTGTCATCAAGTACACGCAATATTAATTTCAATCTTTACACAATCATAAAATAGTTAATTTAGGTCTTAGTGATACCATTCTTTAAAGTCACCAAGTGCTCCTCCTTTTTCTTAAAAAAGGAGTTAACAATGAAAACTTCACATGCAACCACAAAGTCCAGAATAGACACTCTTCCATTGTTTCTCTCCCCATAATCAAAATCTCCATGTGATGTATCATAACCATCTCTATCTCTTCCTATATGCCCATTAAAATCGCTACCGATGAAAGGTTTCTTAGTCTGTGATGTACGTTGTACAACCTCATTTAATTCCTCCTAGAATAGCTTCTTAATATCCTCTACCAACCCTATATAAGGTGTAGACACACTTATTACATCAAGGATTTTCAATCCCACCATAAACTTGATAGATATAATGCGGTCACTCTTATGCCTATCCTCAACACTGCTCCACTAACTCCTTATTGACCAAAATCCCCGCCCCATTCTTAGTTCTATTAACAGCCAAATATAATATCTTATACCCATCAGTCTCCATTGTTTTATGTCATGAGTTGATAATTTACTTAAACTTGAACCTATGCAGTGCTAGCAAACTTGCATAAACTCTTCTTAATTTGCTAATAAGCCTTGATGGTTGTTTCACTTAGACTTGACAAGCTAAGTAAGTACATACACACTTAAAGAGAACTTAGAGAAAGTGGACACAAGGAAGTTTGAGAGGCACTTGGAATGCTTGATGTATGAGTCCTCTTGGGGTATATATATGCATCCACCTTCTCAATGAATGGTAGAGATCTATTTAATCCTACGGCTATTATTACACATCCAAAATATTTTATACAAATGTCCTAGATACTACACATATATAGAATATTATGAAATATTTTAGAATATTCTAGTACAACTTAGAAGGCCCTAGAATGTTCCAAAAGGTCATAGACAATCTAGAAGGGACTAGAACAATCCAGAAGATTCTAGAGTGCTCTGGAAGGCTCGAAAATATTCTAAAACATTCTAATTTATTCTGAAACATTCTAGAACTCTCCAGAAACATGAGCCGTGGCACACTCTCCCACCCAACCGGGCAACAATGTCGTTGCCTTTGGGTCTTGTATGCTCAATTCTCGAGTTGCCTCACTCATAAGAGTGGCTCTTTCACTCAGTTGGGTTATTATATCACCTAAATGAAGCATGTCATGTCCATCTGCTTAGCACTTTGGTCCTTTATGCATGTGCATCTCATCCTTTTTCTACCTCATTTCCTCTTTTATGGTAGCTTCTCAGGCGATGCTGGTGGCATGAGACCCTTAGGCCCCTCATCCCTTTTTAGAGCAGCTAAAAGTAATCTACCCCCTATTCTCCGTGAATTTAAGGGCAGGTAGAGCTCTTTCCTTCTCAGCCTCCTATCTCATGGGTATCGTTGAGCTTGCCCCTCATCCATGATGAACATGGTACAAGCGTAGCGGACCTTGAAATCCTTCTCCCTATTAAGAAAGTTCATTCCTAGATGGAACTTCCGATCATCAAGAGAAGCGACAGATAAATTGATCTTACTCTGCATGTCCCAACTTGGAGGTCAGCACCTCGAGCAACTTCATATATTGGAAGACTCTTCGTATTAACTCCTTTCATGTAGCTCTTCTCCTTTTTGTAAGGTAGGCTAATCTGATCATCAGAGAGCTCCTTCCCCACATACACAGTGTCCGCTTTAGTGTTTACCATAGCTTGGAGTTTCTTACCTCCAACTCCTGCCTCTATATATATGCGAG